>JBBMFX010000011.1:10396327-10409265 GCA_037832545.1 Rhabdalestes septentrionalis
CTCTCTCTCTCTCTCTCTCTCTCTCTCTCTCTCTCTCTCTCTCTCTCTCTCTCTCTCTCTCTCTCTCTCTCTACGGCGTACCTCTTTATCCCACAGCCTTGCTCATCTATCATCAAAAACAGTGAGTTGATCTCAACAATACATCATTATTAATACAAGTGTGCTCTAGCCATTATGTCTATGGGTTTTAATACACACGCACACACACTGACCTTCAAAAACAGAACCACACTTGCTCTCCATCACATGCACCATAAACACACACACACACACACACACACACACATGATGAACATTAGACATACTTGCGGTGGGACCCTAAATGTGGATGAGCTGTGGATTTCTTGCCAAGGCAGAATAAGGCTCATAGATTAGAGACATGGGATTGATTTCAGATTAGTGTCAGATGGTGTGATTGATTAGGTGTCCTCTCAGCCCCCATCTACCCCCACCAGAACCCCCCCCCCCCTTCCATCTGCCAGATATTCTGCAGAGCTCCTCATGCTGTCCAACCACACAGACATTTCTCAGAATCCCCTTCAACTTACACAGCAGTAAGGAGCAGCAAAAAGGCAGCAAAAGGGCCACAATTGTATTTTTACTTTTGTTTTTATCCAATTCACAATACAAGAGTGAGTCATATTGACTTTATTGCATTGATGTGAAACATATGACCTGGATTTAGACAATAAGAGAGCAGTAGCAGTGTGGTACCTTTCTAAGCGCTTCCATTTTCTGCAGGTCTCTTCGGCGCAGTCTAATCCAGCGGCGTCTGCGACTGGTGTGGTACATTTTCTCAGCTGGTACCCAGGACTTTGGCCGCCGGTCAGGAGGAATGGTAAGACCATACTCCCACCCTGAGGATCATTATGTGAACGATTGAGAGCTTGTTAGCCTCCCCTTCTGAAGTGAAATGAGCCTCAACAACAATCACACTTGATTATCTTCCTAAAAGCAATTTATATAGAAATGTGTATCACAAAAATCTGCAGATGAATAACACTGATGATCACAAAGAATTCCTCAATAGCATCTTTTGAGCTGAAAAGGTTTCCATACCCTGATCATCTACTGCCCTTTTCAGATCTTCACTCCATTCCGGATCTTCCCACACCCAACCTGGAGGGCACTCGATATCATCTTTGGCCACTGCTCTCTCGCCATTCTGCTCCACAATGGACAAACCGAGAACAACACAACAATTACTACTTATATCCTATGAGGTGGTTTAAAGCTTGTTTAGTTTAGAAATGTCTCACAGACAGCCATTAAATTAGCATATGGTGACAACAACACATTCTATATAAAATGTAAAAACAAAAATATAAAGCTGCAGTGCCAGAGGTCTGTCTAGGATGGCACTGGGCACTCTTGATATTGGTTTGGCCACCCTAGGTATCACTAAAATTTAATGTGCTATCAGTTTGATGCTGATTGGGTAATGAATGTTGAGACGGATCACTATCTTCATCCTAAAGTTCTCAACATGTTTTTGAGTTTGCTATTGTAAAGCTGTCAAAAAATGATAGCTTCTTCCTGCAGAGTCAGACTTGCCATGATATAAACAGTTGGTTTTATGGCACAGTTATACAGGGATTTATAGTTAATACAGAGATGGACTAAAATGTGGACAACTGGATGCTCTCATGTACCCATCGTTCAGTTTTTTTGAATGGTCAGTTAAAACAGTCTGGGAAAGCAAGGTAGAAACATCACACTTCTATTATTTTTAAAATTAGAACCGACAGACAAACAGACAGAAACACACCCCAGCCCTTTTATCGCCACCAGATCTTACAGCAGCTCCCTACCTGAAGCTTCTTAGAGTCACTTGGTCCTTAAAAAGGACTCAGCCTTCCACCACCAGGTCAGAGAATCTAGTGACCCAAGTCTCTCCAAAATGTAAGTCCAGTACAATGTATAGAGTGTGTGTGTATATGTTTGTGTGTGTGTATATGTGTGTGTTTGTGTGTGTGTGTGTGTGTGTGTGTGTGTGTGTGTGTGTTTGTGTGTGCGTGGACCAACCCAAGGGGTCCATTTAAGTGAATTATCATTTCTTCTTCTAGTCAACAATCATACGATTCATTCATGATCCTCCGATACCTCTTTTGATCCCATGTATAAAAGTCTTGTTCCACTGCTGCTAATATACACACCACATCCGTGTAGCCCTCTGGCATGCCGATCCACTGTCCTCCCGGAAGCCGCATCTGATTCTCAAACACTTCTTCCACAAATCTCATATGACCTGCATCCACATCATACAGCAAGCTGGGCAACATAACAACATGGAAAAGAATTAATGAGCCAGTGAAGCCCAAGTCCATTCAGTTCTGAGAAACATTAAGTTTACATTGAAAACCTAGACTTATCAGGAGCTGCTCATTATTTTAGTATTATTGAAACATACAAGCAAAATCTACGCAAAAGTTTAAGTGTGCACATTTACACATATCCAAACTAGTCTGCAGGGCTCAAGTCTAATTAAAACCAGTATGTCTAAAAGACCTCATTAGAATCCATTAAGTAGATCAACATCAAACTACTGAAGAAGTGGCATGTTTAGGAATGCCGCCATTTAAAAATAACTGACGAAAACAAGTATATGTTTGTGCCCCACCCCTCTAGCATGTTACATTCATTTGGAATTCTAAACAATAAATTCACCAGGTGGTAAATTGAATAAAGTTACCATAAAAAAAGATGGAGTAATATTTTGGGGCATCATGGATGTACAGTCACATTAGTATCAGGACCCAATAAAGCTTTTGTACTATATGCCATTGTGTGTATGCTCTAACCCAATCCTAACACCCCTTTTTGCCAGCATTTACGCAATTCTAGCAAAGACTGTGGTGAAGGAACTCACGTTTTCTCAGGGCTGATGTACCAGTCTCCAGCCCAGGACCAACCAGGTGAAGGTTTAAAGCTCTCTTTTGACAGCTTCACCCTGCCAGTCACATCACTGAACTTGGGGTAGGTCAGTCCTGCCGTGCCCCAGTTACCCACCAGAGCCAGCTTGGTCTGGTTCTCATACTGCAGGGAAAACAGCAAGAAGAAAACAGGCAGATCACAGTAGAGCCAGTGACAGAATAGCAGAGCTAGACCATTCATCACACACCACAAGCCTGTGTGATATCATGCAAACGGAACATTACGAACTATCCACTAAAATAAGTGGTAGCTATTAACCCCTCATAGTCCAGCCTCAATCAGTCTCATGTGAACACACCACTGAACACAGTGTGAACAGCATGGAATTCCTCCTTTGCATTTAACCCATTCATCAAGTGAAGCAAGGGGCAGCCATGAAGCAAGGGGCAGCAAGCAGTGTGGGGACGGTACTTTGCTCAGGGTAACTCAGAAGTGTCTAGCAGTCTTGGGGACCGAACCCACGAGTTTCTAATCGCAGGGTGAGTGTCCTAACCACTGGGCCACCATCTGCCCCAAACACCATCTGCTTAGTTCAGTCACAAGAATGTATCATTCCATATTTCTATTCATATAACTGTGAAACTGAGAATTCTGTAATGTTTCTTTATATTTGTCTTGGTATTTGGATGCCTGACCATTACACCAACAGGGACTTGACACTGCATTAAATTACATATGTTTTAATATGGAGTTGGTCCCCACTTTTCTGTTAGAGTAGCTGCCACTCTTTATGGAAGACTTTCCACAAGATTTCTGAGTTTCTGTGGGAATGTGTGCCCATTCTTCTATAGAGCAGTTATGACAGCAAGCACTGATGAGAAGGCTTGGTTCCATTCCCATTCGGTACTGGACAGGATTAAGGCCAGGGCTCTGTGCAGGTCAGTCATGTTCTTCCACACCAATCTCATCAAGCCATGTCTTTAGGGAGCTTACTTTGTGCACTGTGACTCAGATATGCTGGAATAAAAAAGGGTCTTCCTCAAACTGTTGAAAGTATGCTGAAGCACTGCATTTCTCTGGAAAAAGAGATGTGTCCCAGTACTTTTGTCCATATAGTTCAGTCTTGTTTTTGATTTGCATTGTGGATTTCTGCGTACCTGGACTCTCTGAAATATTATTGGGGGGTTTTTTGTCCTCTGTTTCTGTTTCTTGTTTAATGTTCTTGTGATTTTTTGGTTTTCTTTTTTCTTTTTTTCCCAGTAATATATCTTATAATGTGTTAAGTTTTTTGTTTGTTTTTTTAGGACAAGAGTTTACATATCATAAATGACACTTTACATATCATCTCAGTGTAAGAATAAAGGTGTCCATTTTTTGGTTTTCTTTATTTTTTTTAATGGATTATTATATATAGATATCATCCCTTTGCATTTCCATCTTGTTTTTATCTGAATTACAGTCACACAATTATAGGAGTGAAGAGTGAAGGGCGAATGGCAGTTGTGGTGTTACATAAAAAGTATTGAAACATATGTTAGGATATAATTAATAGTGAAACTGCTCACCGTCTCTGCAAACACAGACAGCTTGCCCTCGGAGAACTGGTTGAAGTGCTTGACGTCGGCTGCCAAACCAAACCACACCTTCACCCGAACCTGTGCTGGGATCTTAGCATCCCCGCTGCCTCCCTGAGGATACTGAAGAAGCAACCAGTAGGCCAATAACCAATTTGCCAAATGTGCTCTATACTGTTGTACTGATTTTATACATTGGGAGATAGCACTGATCTTTCATTTTCAAAGTGATCCACATTTTCAAAAGAAGCATTCATTTTCAAAGTAGCATCCAACTACCAAAAAGACAAAATTATAAAACGAGTGAAGCTTTATTCTATTTTACATTTTTCAGCATCAGAAACAGACTCCTGGCTGAAGCAAATACACACTATTTTCAAATTAGGCTCGGTACTCGAAAAGCAATCTTCAGGATCTGAAATGTAAATTCTTCTGCCAGTCGAGTTCATTCACACCTTCATGAAGACGGTCTGGAGCTGGCCGCAGTGCTTGCCACAGTACCCCTGAGAGAAGAGCACTTCATGGGCTGGGATTCTGTGGTAGGCCACTCTTCTGTCCCCCTGAAGCATCCAGATCACTATGTCTGGCAGGCTGTTCTGGGGCTGAGAGAGATACAGAATTGAATAACAGAGAAGATAGAACAGCAGAAAAAACACAGAAAGATTTAAATGAAGACAGAGAAACAAAGAAAGTTCAACAAGAACCCATTTCATCACTGATTACACGACCAGTAAAATGTTTGGACATCATTTATTATTCATTTCTTCATTTTAGATCAATATTGAAAAGAAACAAACTGGTGAAGGAACCCATGGAATTATGCAGTAAACAAAAAGTGCTCAACAAGCCAGAATATGTTTTGTTGTCTGAAGAGGCGCCACTAAAATGCATTGTGATTCCAAGCCTGTTTCAAGCCTGTTTCTGTTTGGGATTATGTTTTACTAAGGTAATTTAGGTAGTTGGCCGTGAGTTACATAATGCCCAAACGTATGTAGACACCTACTTATCACACATTTCTTCAGATATCTAGGATATTAATAAGGAGTTTGTCCAATTTTTCTGCAATAACAGCCTTTTCACAAGACTGGAATCACAGCTGTGAGAATTTGTTTGCAATCAGACACAAGAGCATTAGTGAGGTCAGGTAATGTTATTGGACTATCACAAATACCATTCCAGCTCATCCCAAAGGTACTGGATGGTACTCCTTCACTCCAAAGGACACAGTTCCACTGCTCCATGGTCCAATACTGAGCTCATCTAGGTGCTGCTTGGCACGGGCTATGATTATAACTTAGGTTTATGGATGGCTGCTCCAGAACATGCCACTCTATTGGCAATGCTTTCTTCACTAATTAGAAGGAGTGTCTGGATACATCTGGAAAATCAGTATATCAGAACATCATGCTCAACCTGAGACACAAGCTCTGACCTCTTCTGCGAGTGTGCGCAGTCTCTGGGCCCAGTCCTCGGCCTGTTCCAATACGGAGCTCAGCTCTGTCTCTGGACCGTGCTTCAGCGCAAGAGCCGCCTGCTCTATCTGCTTCAGGTTCACCTTCCGCAGACGCCGCAGAGATTTGTCCAGAGGAGTCGCACACGGCCAGCCGCTCAAATCGGGCAAGTCCTCACTGAAACCCAAACGATCAGAAATTGAAAGCAATACACGGTGCAACAATTCAGATCAGAGAAAAACAGCGTAGAATAGCTTTACCTGCAGTCAGCGATCACATCATCAAGCAGTTGTACCACCGTCTGCTCCAGGTCATCTTGATCACCTCCTGATTGGAGCTCCAGATGCACCAGTTTCAGGTTTGACTCCTAACAAACACAACATCAGATGTGTTATCATCAAAGAACTCATGTTTCTCGTGTTCAGAAAACACAAGTGTGTGAGGCAGAATGTCTGCTAATAGAAATCCTGGCTGCTGGAGTTGATGTGGCTCTCACCAGGTGGTCCACAATACTGAGCATCATGTTGAGAGCTTCTACACGGGGGCTGATGTCCTCCCACTCGGATGACAGAACTACCACTGGCTTCACATTCCCCCAGGGCAGGAAATAGTAGTGACAGCCTGGGGAAAAATGTGGACCACAACTTTAGCTTAACAAAGCAATGTTTAGTATTTATAATGCCAGTCATTTAGCATAGAATGTTCTTAAAACAATGTAAATAATAGTGTTGAAAAAAGAAAGAAAGAAAAAAGTAAAACACACTTCACAGGTCACCAGCCCATCACAGGGCTCCTTTCACATGTGTGGGTCTTAAAGGCTTAATAATAAAAGCAGCCTGTTTTATTCACTCTTGTTTCACTCACTTTAAAGGATAAAAAAAGCCTGGAAAAAAGAAATACTGCTACATACTGGTACATAAAGGTCCACGCAACAATATACGTGGACCATACAACAGTATAAGTGGGACTTAGAAAAAGTCTCTTCCTAAAGGAAATGCTGTATTTAAATGTAAGGTCCAGCTGATGGTGCTGTTTCTCACCATCAAACACGGCTCTGCTGAACTGAGTGGTGGAGGCCAGGGGCAGGCAGGTGCAGTCAAACTTGTTCCCATAGTTACCGATGCTGACCTCAAACTGGATGCCATCGTCCACGTCTTGAAGGAGGGTGGCAGAGTAGAATGCAGCAAACAAAGAATACTTCCTCTTCCGCATGAATTTCTGCAGGAGAAAGGAGCTTTTTCACGCAGGAAAGTTTTTTAATGAATATCCATTATGAATTCACCAAAACTCTTTGAGGAGTTGAAGCATGATCAGGTGCTCTTCATGACAGGCTGGTGTTAGTAAAGTTGGCCAGATTTATTTCGACTGCTCACCTCAACCACCAGCAGATCATCAGCCTGGATGTCTTCCACCTTCTGCTCCACTCGCTCACTCAGCTTAGTGGTCAGCTCCAACAGCATACGCCCTCGATAGGCTACACCCTCTCCCTGGGCCGACACAAACCAAACACAACCTTTGATGCTTTTCTCAACCCAAACAGAGAGACCATTTCAAGGTTAAGGGGTCCACATATGGGTTTTTTACTCTCACAACAAGAGCAACAAGAGAAGTTCTTTAACTTATTCACTGAATAATTCCAAGCTACTGAATAATAAGCCTTAAATACAACCATACTGTCTTACCTTGCCAAGGTTGAGAGTTTCATGGGGGTCAGAGAAGGCTGTGAACTCTCGTAGACTTCCATACAAGTTCACATAACAAGGGCCAAACGTTGGCAGGAAGCCCAGACTGTCATCAACTGCATGGTGAGAGGAAATTTATTTAATCTATTCCTATTAATTATATATTAATATTTAGCCTACATTTGCTTCTTTCTTTTCACATGATAGTAAATCTGTATGCATAGATCAGAGGCAGTAAATTCAAACAGAAACAAGCTGAAGGCTAGAAGCGATGGAGGTTTCAGATACTCTAGCTGTACTGCACCAGAGTGGCGTTTTGGGTTTCAAAGCGAGGTGGCGTATATCTCTACGTCTACATAAAGTGAGGGGTATCACACAGAAACAGTATGAAAGAGAGACATACTGGTGCTTTGGATGGTCCTGCGGGGCCACTCATCTGAATGCGTAGAGACATAAAGGATAGTTTTGAGGAACAACAACTAAAGAAGAAGGCTGCATGCTCACTCACTGATTCTATGTTAGACGTCCAATTAATCACACCATGCAACACCCCAAGGATGCAATTCTCAATAAGGCTGGACGCACAACACAAACACCAACATAATGAAAGTGCTCTGAACAGTTAGTGTAAACAAAAATCTCTCTTTTAAGCTCTACAGCTATTGCACATTGGGCGAAGAAGGAACTTTAAATACAGTGGAAACCAAGCAGGTGAGAAGTTTTTTCTAAAAGAGCATTAGTATTTGTTCATGCCACAGAACCACTCATTGCAGGCAACATGACCTTAAGACTGTATGCATATCCCAGACTGCTGTCCCATCAGACAAGCTCCTCAGGCTGAGACACTACTACTCACTAAGCAAAGCACTGAAGCTCACAGTCATTAGTAAACAAGGTCCATTGATGCACAAATTTGCATCACAAAACAGTAAACTCATATAAACACAGCAGCTCACAAAACATTACCCTATGAAGCTTCACCTGAACACTATATTCTACATTAAAGCTCTGACTGTGAAGCAGCACCAAGTCATAGTGGAATCAGCACAATATCACTTCCACAACAAATCTCTAATTCATTGTGAGAGTTTTCTTTTTCCCATTTACACAATGCCAGAGCCACAGGACTATAGAAATCCTAGCCTTGAAAAGTAAAGGACTGTTTTATGGTGTTTAAGGTTCACTTAATATGAGTCAGTTGGGATTACTTTGACCTGGTTCACATCTGCTATTGCAATCTAGATTTCCTTTGCAGTCAGAACAGAAAAATAATCAATGTTTGATGAATCTCTGACCAGGTTTCTCTGAACTTTTCCAGGAATTTTTTGCTCATATGTCAGTGTATAAACCTCTGGCCAGGTAGACTAGTGTTTAATTACTTGTCGCATTTCCTTCAAAAATGGAGAATAATACATGCATGCTACACCTTTACAAAACAAGTTGTGTCACGATAAAAATGTGTCACAAAATCCGTTACAGTTCATTGTGCAGATTACAAAAACTCAAAAAGTCATACCATCTCCTTTTTGGAATTCTATTAAAGATATGGACAATAGATGAAACTGTAGTTCCACTTCAGAAGCTACTTTGCTGCTCTCCAACTGAAACACATATTAAAGCTTACCGTCTATTTCCCCTCCTGGAGCGGAGATCTTTGACATGCAGAGGTGTGTGGTGCCAATTACATCATTGTGGCTGGCTCGATCCCTGGCACAGATTAAGACAACATGCAATGTAACAAGAGGCTACTAGTGTACACTACTATATATTTACAATAAAATATTATCTATTTATCTATATTTATATGTTACATTTCAGAACAGACCAGTCTAATATGCGTATCCGCATCTTCTCACACATGGATGGAAACTGTATGGAAAATCAAGAACACTAAATAAGAGTTCGGGTAAATCGCATGAATTATTAATTCAGAAATGCAGTTATGTAGCCGATCCTACCCGGATAGGAAGAGCCAGACTTTGGTTCCACTGTGGATTGGCATTCTTCTCCAGTATCTTACTGCACATCTATTGAGACACAATATTAATCCACATTATCAAAGTTCTCAAAGTGAAAGAGCTCATCCAGGATCATTCTCATGCTTTGTATGACACTGGTCTGGTTGTCTATTAACACATGTTCACAGTGCAGGCCCTGGGATCCCCCTGCCCTGCACATTTTAGTGTTTCCCCAGATAATCAGCTTATTAAGAAGCCTGGGTTGCCTTTTCAAGGATACCGGAGTTAAAACTGAAGTTGCCAAACCGTAACAGCATGAGATGTATTACTGCTATTCAGCTGTAACAGTGCATACATCCCCAGCAGTTACTCTGGTGTGTTTATTGTAGGGCTGGGCACGTTAACATGATATTATCAGACAAACACATTACTTAACATCGACAATTATTTTAGCACACATTACCACAGTTTTGTAAAAATCCTTTTATTACACCACTAAGGACCCTAATGACATTGCATTCAGATACATAGGCATTCATGTGGAGTTGGTCCCCCTTGGAAGCTGCAATGATGGTTGCAAATAGGTCTATCCAGTGAGCATGTGAGGGCAGTATATCTTATTATATTAAGAGCTTATTTTTCTACATAAAGTCTTTTGCCTGCATATCATGATTCTGAGGAATTTTCAATAGGGCCGTTAAAATCTTCCTGAAATATGGATGAATCATCTCAGTCTGGCTTCTTGGGAGGGTTACGGGATCCCAAAATTAAAATCAGGTAAATATTCCACAATGAAAGCACGACAGAAAGTACCTGGTGAGTTGTTGACTGCCTGAATAAGACCACTGGAGATATAAGTGTCTTGGCATCATGTTTCAGCTGCTACTGTACCGTTTTTCCAGCAAAGTTGAGTTCCACTAATGGATCCACCAGGTTTTTTCTATTGGAATCAAATCCCAGAAACTGCTTCATGCCGTCCATAAACGCATCATCCACTGGTGGGGAAAAGGGGAGAAAAATCCTCACAAAATGCGGATACCAAGACACACACACATACACACAGTCAGAAGATGCTACTCACTCTGAGGTAGATCCTCTGCTCTGTAGACTTTGAGATAGAAGGTGGCTCCTCTGAGAGTGAGTCCTGCTGGCCTCAGCAGATTTGCTTCAATGTCCTCCTTCTCCTGAACACCCTCCTTCTTATCCAGCTAAGACACACACAAGCACACAAACATTCACAGCATTGAGCTTCCTTGCCAAACTTTATGTCAGGGTTTAGTTAGTGTTATTATTATTCATTATATTTAAAGGTACTCAAGGACACCTTACAGACAAGTAAACCAGAGCATAACTTTAATCATGTAAAACAGTTAAACAATAAAAACTGCAGAAGTGTAAAAAATGTAATAGATAAAAATTCCTTCAGAAAGCTATCAAGCCACATTTTACTCAACAAGTACTTTTACTCACCGGTGGCTCATCACCTGCTGCCAGGACAAACAGGCTGACCTTCAGATAACCTCTGGCCCCAGCAGAGAGGTCGTCAGGGTCGGCCAACAATAACCACTTCCGGAGAATTGCATGTCCTGTCACATAAGTCAAACCCCATCATTATTAAGCAGATTAGTGCTGAGGCAAAATGTCCTGAACTCCAATTAGACATTTATACTTTTAAACTTCAAGTATTAAGTCTTTTTATGCTGCCAGAAAAAGTTCTGCAATTGTGAAGTCAAGGTATAAATATATATAAAACCACTGGCAACACTTAACTGGATGCCAGTATTCATTAGGCTACACAAACCATTTAGTGATAACTGATATAAACCCACACTGACATTTAAAAATCTTATTCCAGTTAGTCATTTCTGACTTCATAATAAAATGTTTGACATCAAAATGGACTAAAGCAGTTTTCATGACAGTTTAGACTTTAGACCAATATAAATGTTTAAGTAGGTTATTGTCATTTTGCATGAAAGGATTTCCTATGTATTAAGTAGCCTAATGTATACTGAGCTTTAATGGGAGCGGTGCAGGTGTCTTTTCCCAAATGTACACTATGAAAAAAATAGTGTAAAGCTCTATATTGCACTGTATCTGTCATTCTACTGTAGGCCTTCTGAAGTAAGTGATCAAACACAAGATTCTGGTTTGTGCTCATTCAAACAAAAGCCTGAAACCTGAGGCCAAGAGCAGTCTCAGTCACAGCAGGAGTCTACAGTACTCACTGGGTTCATTATACACCATGCCAACATCCAGCTGCGAGAAAAGAAGAAGAAAAAAAACAGTCAGCATTATTATTAATAGCTCTACATGAACAAAAGGCAGGTGTGTCCTACAAACCAAAGATAGTTAAAGTCACTGACATAAAAAGCAGAGAACAGAAGAATAGCAATATCCATATGCACAGCAAAAAGAGACTACTAAAAGAAAAGAAGAAAGTAAGAATATTAACACATATTACCTTAAATTCCCCAATCTCTGAGTCTGTACGCAGAGACCTGGAGTCAAATACCTTAGAGAGGACACAGCAATGAATCTTAACATCGGTTTCGCATAGAATTTGCATACTGTATAAAATGGCTAGTTTACTCACTTTGATGTTTATAGGCTCATCAAAAAGATCTGAGGGGGTCTCATAAAAGTTCAGGAAGAAAGTCTGATGCAAAAAAGAGAAACAAATGAAGATGTATGTAACAGTAAGTAAGTAGTACATTCAGTACAGTCGCAGATGTGTGATCAGGGAAAATATAGGAAAATGTTATAATCATTTCAGCCAGTCTTGGAGGGCCAATATCCAGCACAGTTTCTCAATTTCCCTGCCCAAGCACACCTGATTCTAATCATCTGTTAATTTGCAGGTTTAGTGGGCATGTCTCTTTAGGGGTACGATTCAACCGTGCTGGAAACAGGCCAACCAGGACAAGAGAGAACTAAAAGAAGGGAATGTTTGAACCAGATCTACCTCATCAAAGAATGGATTATTTCCTTTCTTGATGCCTGTTCTCTTTGTCTGGCCGCCCACAGTCACCTTAACCACCGGTTTGATGTTGATGCCGGGCAGCTGTCTTGCCTCAATGATTCGCACCCGTACCTGCACATTCCAAAACATGTTTCATGGATTAAATGTGTTCGACTCTGGCTATTGCTTATTGGTACATCCAGATGTCATTGCAGAAGTAGTTCCACAGGAGGGCACTATTTGATGTGTTCTGTAGTGAATACTGAAAGTGAAACCCTGTTCTGAGACCAGGGGTTCTTGACCTTTTAAGACCTTTTAAGACCCATATTGTGACGGGCTGTGCCCGCTAGAGGGCACCCCCGTCTTAGTTTTCTGTTAGGTTCCTTATTTTGTCAGGTTCCTCCTCATTACTCCAGCCAATTAGTGGAATATGGGTT
>JBBMFX010000011.1:10421986-10437147 GCA_037832545.1 Rhabdalestes septentrionalis
TAGAATTGCTCCTGTCCCCCCTTATGGCCCCCCTGCTCTGAACAGCCAAATATGGAAATACAATTTTTATAATCTCGACATGCGCTGGCTTGAAGAACGAAACTAACTACATGTTCTACACAGACTACTTCAAGCGCTATGCGCGCGTTGACACACATGCGCTGACACACGCACGCAACACCCCACCCAACCGCCCAATTCGCATATGTGCCCCGCTAAAAACACACTGGCCCCCCCTCGGCCCCCCTGGTAATTTTAGTCTAGAACTGCCACTGTCCAGGAGTCACAATGAAACTTTACTGAAAGATTCCATAGGAAACCAAAAGGGTTCTATGGTATCACTTTAAAAAAGCCTTTCTAGGCATCTTTATCTTTAAAGGTGCATTAAAACATACAATATATACCAAGAAAAAAATATTGGGACTTTTTGTGTTCTAAGAAATATCTGCTATGGGGCTGTAAACACATTATCGTAAACTTTTTAAGAATGCATCCCCCATCAGCCTCATCAGTGCAATTTTCCAGGAGCTGCTTGCCTTCTAAAGTCCATACTGTAAGTTCCTGAGATCTAGTTCTGTTTCTCTTTGTGTTGCTCTGTTTATTGCTCATTCCACAATGTGTAAAAGGGGCTGAATATCCAGAAGCCTCTTATGCAAACAGACACACACATACCTGTTCCTTCCCATTTTTTCATGGTCCTTAACGACCACATGCAGTTCCGCTGAAGAGTCTAAGGGAACTCCCTTCAAGTCCCATTCAAAGCCCTGAGGGAAAAAAATCAACAGAGAAATTGTTAGAGTAAGACAAATGTGAAGTGATATCAATAAAAGCATCACAGTGGATTGCTGTAATTCAAGATGCAGTTTAACTTCAGTACCTCAGTTATTTTGTTGTAGCAACTCGTTGTGGCAAATTTAATTCATTTAAAGTTCATACATATAATACCATTAGGTTATGATTTCATTAGGCTGCCAAATAATATCTGATTACAGATGATTCCTTGTTAATTGTCCTTGCTGTTATAAGTGTTTACCATTTTATATATGTGATAACACATTATGGAGGGACTAACCTCATTCCAGACAGGGTTGACATTGTTTTTGACGACCTTGGTCTTCTTTTTAGACCCTGCCAAAAAAGATACAAAAGAGAGAGCACTGCATCATTGAGACAGCTCTGGATAGATGGAAGGGAATAAAAAAAACTTTTATCATGATCATTACTGGACGTTTTAGATGATTGTCTCCTAAGAACAGGTGTGAGATCCTTCCACCTTATCAATTATACAACAAATACCTGCAGCTGTTTATGGCATCATCGTTACTACATAGGATAAAGCATGATGGATCAGATTGTTCCACATATAATAGAAGGAAACAGATTTCTTAAAATGGGAGGAGAAGGAAAGCTGTGTATTGCCTTCCCGTCCACACGGGAAGCTCTGTTTCTGGTAACTCTATAAACAGATCTAAGATTGATGCTCTGCTGAAGTGACTTCTGAAGGAATGAAAAGCATGGCAAGCATGAAAATAAAAATCTGAACACTGAAATGGCTTCTAAACACATTTAAGCCCATCTGGTGGTCTTGTGCATACCTACTGGAATTAAATCAAAACTAAGAGAATTTATTTCCAATAACAATCAATGCTTAGGCTCTCTTAAACAGATCCATGACAGGTGCTGAACTTCCTGACGCCGCGTTTTGAAAATCTAACATTGATTAAAGTTCCGCAGTCATGCTCATTCTGACTGATTAAAATGCCCACATAATACACAATATGTGGGCAATAGTTACATAATCCACAATACCTCCCCAGGCAGAACGAACTTCCTTGTAAACACACACCAACGTCAAACCAGCCGCAAAACACACTGCCTCTCATGTCACTCGGTCTCCTGCAGCATGTGAAGCTATAAAATGATTCAGGAAAGAGACGTTTGCTTCCTGTTTGGACCAGTAATGACAAGGGGTATTAAAATAACTTATCTGGCAGACATTCATTACCAGGCACATTTGGAAGCTAATCGGCACTAGCCAGTTGCTGTCGAATATATAGCACCGCAATCTTGAGCTACAGACTCGACAACAAGAGAACAACAGGCAGTTTAGTCAAATCCAGCCTGAACATATCATTTCTCTATAACGCGAATTGGTGGCTAACCTGTTTGTGAGCCGAAAAGATGTAAATTTGTTGGTGTTTATGACATCACAAAGCTAGGGAAATCAAAATAAAAGACATAATGGTATTTTTGAGACATAATGTTCTGAAACAGTGTTTACAAATACACCACCCCTTATGTTTAAAAATCTGATGGAATTCATATTGTGAACCCTTTAAAGTGCACTGTGAAACCTAACTGCACCCATTGAATGAATTAACACAAATCAAACAAACAAAATAATGAAAACTTTTTTCAATGCAGTTATTTAAAATCAATTTATTCAAATGTTTTATGTTCATAATTGATTTTAAAGCACAGATAGGCCAATAATTAGATTTAGATTCAGTGTGACTGGAATGCTGCATGTATGTGTGAAGTTACACAACAATTTTGTTTATTTCATCTGGATGTTAATTGTGACAGCACAGAGGAATAAATGTGTTTATGTGTAAAGTGACACTCTGAACACTCTACAGCAAACAATGTGAACAATTCCTCTGCATTGTAATAAATTCACCAAGTGATGCAACGGGCAGCCAGGAACACAGTGCCCAAGGAGCAGTGTGAGGGAAGGATAATTTGCTCAGCGGCACCTTAGAGGTGCCACTAGCAGTCATGGGATTTAAACCCACAACCTTCTGATCACAGAGGCCACTCTCTAGCCACCGGCTGCCCCTGTAAACAACTGCATGTAACCAGTCACAATATATCAAAACCTGCATGTCCTAACCAAAGCTATCTCAACTCACACAGACTCCAACAGAAACTGCTGCTTCAGCTTGAGTCTTTTTCTCTTGACCAGTTGGACCACCATGGCCCAGATAGCACACATCCATTGAAATGACACAGATTCCATATCAGACAAGAGGATCTTCAGCGTAGATCCAGCATTGTTCTTGCTCCTTGAAAAGGCTGTCTATCCAACATTGAAAAATCAACTGTGGATCAAATCAACAAGGATTCAACATTGTTTCAACGCTTGTTTGCCAAAGGTGCTTTTGGATATTTTCAGTAAAATCAATGTTGATTCAGCTTCTTATTTTCAATGTTGAAAATGTCACCTTATATCAGCGTCGAATTGAGGTTTTGTTACCATCGAATGTTCAATATTGAAAATCTGAGCAAAAATAATTTTCATTTCAACATTGATAATTCAACAATGAACATAAATCAGTGCCTTTAACCATAAATCAATGTTGAATCAATAACATGGTGTTATCTGGGGGATCACCATGTGCTGATAACATCCTTACCACAGCTACGACTACACACAGACTTCAACTGAAAATGTTTCTTCTAACTACAGAGTCTGACCTTATCCTACTACTGCTAGCTCGAGACTCTTTCCACACCGAATTTTGTAAACATTTTTAGCGTAGTTCAGAAATCTTTTTGCTTCAAGCTTTTCTTCAGTGTTTCTTCTTTCTGTGTGTGTGTGTGTGTATGTGTGTGTGTGTGTGTGTGTGTGTGTGTGTGTGTGTGTGTCTTTTTTTCCCTTCCCTTCCCTTCCTACTTTACCCACAGCTCCCCCGGTGCAGGATAATATGTGTCTCTGATGTCTATAAATGGAGATGGTATTCAATATCATGAGTGAGGAAACACTTGCCTACTTTTAACATCCCTCCCTTACACTCTTACAGACACAACTGGGAAATTCTTTTGTTTGGAGAGAGGAGTTCAGATAAGTCAGTCTGAGGAGGCTAGTGTAAATCCAGTTTCCATTTTAACAGAAAACAGTCATTTTAAGCTGAAATTTGACAGAACTGCAGTATACACAACACTGAATTTTGTCCCAGAACTAAAAGACATGTCTAGATAACTGTTTACAGCACACTTTAACACAGTTCCTGCAAGGCATAATTCAATCTCTGCAGTTGCAAATGAAGGCCAGACCTTACAAAAGCTTGATTGTTTTGGGCCTTTGTTTAGGGATTATTTTCAGATGGAACAAGATGGCATCAGGGAAATGGACTGAAAGCATGAGACACCAAGTTTCTTCATGTCAAAAAAAAGAGAAGAAAGTGTATAACAGCAAAAGTAATCATCTTGAATGTAGTCACTATATGTAAAATATCTCACTATGAAACATGATGCATGACTCCCAGTTATATATAGTTATTTCAAGTTATTTAATTTCCTATTTCAAATTATTGAGTTATATTCAACAGAGAGATCATTTCTCCTAGGAGAAAACTGAATCTTCTAACATTAGTTTTTACTGCAAGTTCAAATTAATTGGCACTCTTTGTGAAGATGAGTAATATTGTTTAAAATATCTTGAGGGTAAGATTCCCAAACAAAACAAAACTAAAAGAAAACTAAAAAACTAAAAAATGTCACCCTAGAAGATCATATGAGCAAGATGTAGGCGTGTTCACTTTTTCCACCTGAGCGTTCAGGAAACATATGACTTATTTTTTCCCGGGGGTATAAATAGATCATTCTGTAATATAGCGTCCAGATTCTCACAGTCATTTATCAACATGGGGAAGATTAGAGCATGCAAAACTGAAGTGAGACAAGAGTGTGTTAACCTTCATTAAACAGTCAATAATCATGAAATAGTTGCTGCATGCTTGAACATACGTGTAAGGGAAATTATTTAGAGCTGTAGACAACCTGTCTGAAAGAGGGGGCACAAAGATCACAGATGGAAACGATGGTAACATGGAACTACCAAGTATTCAAAGAAAATGTAGATGCCATCTTATTGCCAACATGATATTTGGTAGGAGTGCTGTTTAAACACAAACAAAGGCACTCAGAACTCCCCAACCTCTGGCTGGAACTGGGTTGTATGGTCAGATGTGATGAAAAATATAGACTTTTAGTCCAACAAAGAATCAAGGACAGGGTCTACACAAAAATACATCAGGCCCATTGTATAGAATGGTGGTGTTCCTTCCAAAGTTACTGGAACCTTGTCAGGATGTACCACTGATTTCAAGCAGTACCAAGAGATAACAAATGAAAATCTGACTCTGCCAACATGCTAATGCTATGATAGATCATCCAGCAGGGCAATGATCCATAACACTCAAACCCACACATAAGTGAGAAACTAAGTACAGAATCAAGCATTTCACATGGTCATCCCAGTCTCTGGACATTAACACTTGGTAGTTAGCCATTATAGTTGAACATTACATACCATAGTAAAAGCAGTGGTCACAAATCAGCACACATAGTTCTGTTAAAAACATTTCCTGATAGGATTTGTTTTCTTTCTATACATCAAATAACTTTGATATATTACATAGATTTGTATTGGTCATATTGTCATAAAATTATGGCTCTGACTGTATGTAGCATTGCATAATGACTGGAAATGGGATGTGTTGCATTATAAGAATAATAAGAGTACAGAATAGTGCAGTGGCAGGTGCCCCATCCAGGGTCAGTTTATGCCTCGCACTTATCAGCACCAGTTACACAACACAGTGTTTCTTATTGTGCTCCTTATGACCCAGAGCACTGTATGGTGTTCTTCAGTTCAACACACCTGACCCATCTGGACCCATTTACAAGACGAACCATGTCCTGGGGATAGACAAAAACCGAAACTGTGCAGTGCAGAGAGTTGGATGGAAAAAAGAAGAAAAAAATGCCGTAATCCATTTTTACATAAATGTGCATTATGGACTTTTGCAAATTGTCTCTGACAGGGCAAAAACAGATCTTCAAAAAAGTCATTTCACATGGAAAAAAAACATTCTCAGCTTTCAATGAAAGTTAACATGACTTTGTTATGGTTTTTTAACATATTGTGGGCCATTTTGGCACAATGGAAAGGACTGCTGTTGTTTACAATTTATGGTAAATTCTGACAGTGTCGATATGCTCGACTATGCGCTTTTAACAGAGAGCATTTGTTTCTAGTGTCACTTTCAGAAAACCTCAATTACCTAGATTATTCAGAGTCAAGAAGTTGAGTGATAGAGATCAGAAAAGCAGACAGTGAAATCAGGAACTGCGCTCTTACTCTAAAAACCTTTCACCAGCTACCAGATATTCACATCAAAACAGCATCAGAGCAAACCACTTACATGGCTGTTAAAGAGTTATGGAATCAATGACAAGGATGTCTGTGGTTCCATAATATATAGTATGTTATGGTAACAAAGTGAGTGAATGTTGCTATGGTAATGCCCTGTCCCTCACTCCAACACACATATTCTTATCCGTCAGTTTGTAGAGCAGGAAAGAGAATACAATGAAAGGAACTGCCAGTCATCTCATACGCAGTTTAAAAATGGCCAATGACAGCCTGCCTTATTCATTCATTCTACGAAAAGACATTCATCCATTTACTGATACAATCTTTTTGGCTTTTCACCATGTTCCTACACAGCAGTGATCGCTTGGTTCCAGTTCTCCTAACACTAACGCATCTCAACCAACCAATCAAGGGCTTCTGAAGAAGTTAATAGACTCTTTAGGAAAGTCGACTTCCAGGACCAGGATTGGTGATCACTGCACCACTGTAGGGTATAGTACAAATATTGGCACCTAACAAGTTTCACCTAAGAGTTTCGGGCATGATTGCTGATCTGTGGTGTAGTTCCATTGATCACTATACACTCTTCCTTTATGATTCTTGACTTGTTTACACAGTTCTTGAACAACCGTTAATTGAGAACAGAACTTTATACCCATGTGGGTAGCTGGTAGACTAGTGGTTAGGGCATTCGCCCTGCGATCAGAAAGTTGTGGGTTTGATTCGCCAGACTTCTGAGCCCCTTTGAGGTATCCTGAGCAAGGGACCATCCCCACACTCTGCTCCCGTTCCTGGCTGCCTGATTCTTCTCTTAGTGAATGGGTTAAATGCAGAGGAGGAATTTGTGGTGTGACAGAATGGTCAAATTCACTTAAAAAGAACTGTTTCAGTTCCCTGAAGAACTGTTATTGTAATTGCTTTGAATAAGAACATTCAGTAAAGGTCTTTTTCCTATCCTAGAACCTTTAACGTTGTGTGGAGTTTCTTCACATTCACATATTCTTGAAAGATAACCAAAAAATATTTCCTTTATGATTTCCTGAAAAAACGTTTCTCCTCAATCCTCCCTCATGTTAAAAAAAAAACGTTAAGGAACCTTTAAGGGTCCAATAATGAATCGAGTGGTTTTATGTCGTCTCCTCCAAATAACCTATAATAATACATTTGGCATCTATATTTTTGAGTAAGCATCAGAAACAAGTTTTATCTACATCCAAATTATATGTCAGATAGAACAGGGATCACAAATCAGCAGTGCATTCCCTGATTGATTGTCACACTGATGTGAGGAAACAATGCACTGCCTGACAACTTCAGATTGACCGTTACTTGATAAAGACTCTATAAAGCAGTACCAGGTAACATATTGCATTGGATCCCTGGTCTACAGATCCTTGGGAACATTAGCAGTTGTCTGACCATTAGCTTCATGTTCTCCTAGATTCCATTCTGCACCGTGAGATATTTTACCTCTGAAGGTGATGCTGGCCAGTGGGTCACTGTGCCGTTCTCCTTTTTCCACGTTCCTCAGGTGCGTGGCTCTCTGGAGCACACACCTCAACATGCTGCCCACGGTAAATGTATTACTCCAAAACACTTGCTGAACCTCCACACATCACATTAAAAGGATGACAGATTGTCAAGAAGAACGTCTGAATGTGTCCTCAGTACATTCTTCTGGCTGTGGACAACCAGAACATAAATCCAATGCAAACCCAGCTTGTGGTGGTCCAAAAACAAGACTGCCTTAAGTGCCCCTTGCACAAAACGAGACAAAGTTGTGTGGGAAGTTGCCGAGACAGACTTGTCTAACTCACTTTGGAGTTAACCCCCCAGATCCACTAACTCAGCCCAGAGGAAGTCCAAACATTTCCTGCTGCCTTGTCCTCTCATTCTCTCCGTCTCCCTTGCTCATAGAGTATACAGCACTTCACTTGGTTATGCTGCACACTTCCATTCAATCAAACTAAGTCAGAATAAACCTTAGTTTAAAATCCAAAGGCAATTAGCGTAAAATCAAGTTAAACAAACCTCTAGATAATTTTTGCAGTGTACAATGCACTTGGCAAGTGGATAATAGGTTAAAATTAGTAAACACTAAAGGATTATACTCCACTGAGTCATGATATTCATATATATATCCCTGTTGAAGTGAGGCTGATTGCATTTATGTTTTCCAAATTTCAAATAATGTACTATTAGCAGATTACCAGACCCCTTTTGAGAGTGTCGGTCCTTTATGGCAGAATGGCTTACAGATAAGGAGCACCACCTGCTGCTACAACAGAAAAGCATCACACTAAGTGTTCCTACAGAAAATGCCACTTACACCTCATATTTAAGCTTTTCATCATACAATATATGTGAACCCAGAGGATTAATCTAGGCCTCTTAAATATAAGTTTACTTATCAGTTTATATGTGTCATGTATGGCTGTGTTTATTTAACAGGGATCACTAATGAGCAGCACAATTGTCAAGAGGGTTTTATTATAATTTCAACCATATTTATATATAGACTTTCTTCTTTTTGCTGACATTCAGTGGCCGAATAGAAAAATAGATTTTCAGCATGAGAAACCAGAGGTGTGGCATGAGAGCGTGTGAACACAGTCAGATGCGTGTGTCTCACGCACATTGCGTGAGAGTTGGAAGCCCTACACAGTGAAATGAACCAATGTGAATCCAGGACAATGGTGCAACACAAGACAGAAACAGAAACAAAGTACAGATTTGTGCCATAAATACACAGAGCAAACAGAAAGACACTGCAAGAAATACACAAAAACAACAAAACAAAAGAACAAAATGGGCCTGGCTCTGTTAGCAGCATGACCGACATGTGATCGAAGGAGCCGATGTGGGGGTGGGGCACATAATGGTACATGCCGGTGATGTTTGTGTAAATACAGTCCAGCATGTTCGTTCCCCACTTTGGAAAGTCCACCTATGGATGGAATTTAGGGAGAACCGATTTTACATTGGCGTGATTAGCCCTGGGTGAGTTTACACCAAGACTATGAGCTTGGTGGAGAGTTCCCACAGTAAATTAAATGATCAGCGTGAAACAATCACCAAATCCAGCAGCTGTGAGCAGTAATTAGAGTCAGTGTTGATGTATATACAAAACACACCACCTCTTGTCTTGCCACTCTGTTCCACATTACAGTCACTGGGGCACATTAGCACATAAGCCATATCTGGAACACTGTCACTAAGACATGTCTCTGTAAAAACAAAAAAACAGTCTCTAAAGTCATGCTGGGTATCATGCTGGAGATGAATCCAGCCCAGTTTTTTGCCCAGGGAGTAAATAGTGTAGATCAGGATGAACAGGACAGCTGACTGGCTTGCATTAGCTTCAAGACTTTTCCATGCTTATGCTTACTTACCCATTTCTAGCAAAGTCGTAAACTGAGGGCCTGATCCTCAAAGCGAGCTGAAGTCGACAGAAATTTCTTATTCATAGCTGAAGCAGGGTCCAACACTCATAGAGTGTGTCCGAAATCGCGCACTTTTGGTCCGGAAATTTAGTGCGTAGTGCGTTCACACTACAACTTAGCAAAATTCCAGTGCACTGAAGGTACCCGGATGCTGCCCTAAGTTTGGCCAATAAACGCAGTGCACAGAGCATGGACACTAAACGCACTATACGGACGCCATATTGACCACGTAGCGGAAGGCGAGGGACTTTCGACAAACTTTCAGAGGGGAATAATGGCGGACAGAAACGGACTGCAAGTACAAGCGGAGGCAACCTGTTCGTAAAAATGTAAGTAACATTAATACAATTATTTTACTGATGTATACTGTCATGTGTAGCCTTTCACACCCTGACGACAGATATGTATCATTTGTTTGAGTCTGCGAGTATACCGAGTGTTCGCACGGGCAAATGTTAGCAGTTTTTAGCCGATTGGCGGCCGTAGATTGTTTATACATGTTACAAATGTTATAAGGTCTCATATTGGACAACAGCTGTCCTGCAAAACAATATGGTCGAAAGTATTTGGACACACTCCTGTTTTATGTTAATTATATGGACAAAAGTATTGGGACAGGTGTTTCTGTGTGGTTGGTGCGGCATAAAAGGCAGTTACTGTTAAATCTCCAGCTCAAACAATGCAGGTGGTGGAATGGGAGGAGATGAGATATCAAGAGTTTTTGGAGAGGGATGAGAGGCGACTCAGAGAGAAGATGGAAAGGGAATTAAGGGGAGGGAGGGAGGCAGCAGGTAGAGTGGAGTGCCTCACGGCCATCCTCGTAAATTACTGTGAAGAGTTTTGTGTTCAGTGTTGAAAAGGTAATAATATTATATTGAGAAATTATATTACAGTCAAATAATCATATTTAAAAATATAAAGAAATTTGCATGGTATGTCTTTATTCTGTCTACTCTATCTGGTGTTTCCGTGTATGCATTTAGCAAATGTTTTATCCAAAGTGACTTACATTTGTCAAAATTTTAATAAAAATGTAACAAAACAAACACACATTTGGCAATAGGCCACATTATTTATTGTCTGCATTTCCAGCTTAATTCACACTACACTCTAATCTAAACCCACACTGTAAACTATAATCTGAGGTACATTTAAATGTAATCATAATCTGGTGTACAACAGGTCATTGCCATCCTCTGTCTTTCAACAGTTCCAGAGATGGTTCCTGAAGGTGCTGGTGCTGGTGGGTCCACTGCCCTCCTGACCTCTACATCAGCATCTGACTCCTGCAGGTCCCCTTTGCTCATGCAGATGATGTGGAGCACAGTGCAGTAGATGTAATGGGGGAGACAAGAGCAATTTTATTTCAATAAAATATATACAAGTTTGCTGCATCAGTGTTTATATTCCTTATTTCATGGTACTTTTTAATTGCATGTTTCTAACTATGATTTCTATAACTATATTTGGTTTTCTTTAAATGGCTGTTAATTTGTTAACCAATCCTTTAATATAACCCTAAAATGGATTAGAAGTATGTGTGAAACCCTTTATTCCTAAACATAAGGCATTTCTTCAGGAGTTTCAGTTATTTAAGGAGCAAATTTTTATAGGGGATAAATTCAGTAGTTTTACCTCTTAAATAGCCTTAATCTGTGCACTTTTCCCCTGAATTTTGCCTTATTTCCTGGAAATTAAGATAAATATTAAGGGAATTGTAAGGGACAGAATTAAGGTATTGTGGCGATCTGGGCCTAGAAGGGGTTAATGTGGGGGTTATGGGGTGATGTGTGTGTGGGAGCGGGTGATGGGCAGCACCGGCCATCACCATGGTTACTGGTGGGTTGTTCGTGGAGGGTATAAAAAAGAGCGGGCGGGAAAAGTTAGGGGTGGGAGTGGGAGAACTTGAGTGGTGTTGGTGTTTGGCGGTGTTCAAAGAAAAAAAAAGAAAAGAAAAATGGCATTCTCTGTCCCTGCCTCTCCTGACTCGACCGCTCGTCACATTGGTATCAGAGAGTGGGATGTGGACGCGCGTCAGAGGAAGGAGGATGCCGGTATGGACCTGGCGGGGGTCATTGTCGTCATGCCAGGGAGAGAGCCGCGGCACCCCGACGATGCCAGCACGGGGCTACAGGGCACACACCGCCCACAGACCCCAATGGCAGGCCGAGGCGGCCAAACGGAAGCGAGCGCCCGAAGAACGGTCAAGCTGCCTCGCTTCAGCGGGAAGGAGCCATTGGAGCCGTACCTGGTGCAGGAGGAGATGGCCATGGAGTTTAACAACTGGCAGTCGGGGGAGGCCACAGTGCACCTCATGCTGGCGCTGGAGGGGGATGCTCTGAAGGTCCTGCTGGACCAGCTGTGCGAGAGGCTGCGGGGGTTTGATCAGCTGGTGGCGGTGCTCAGGCAGAGGTTCGGACGGCCCGTCCGGGAGGAGGCGGCGCAAGCCCAGCTCAGTGAGAGGTGGCGGAAAGCGGACGAAACGTGGGGTACCCTGGCTGGGGACCTGCAAGAATGCGCGCGTCGAGCCTACCCACGATACCCGCTGGCTGTGAAAGAGGATCTGGCGCTGCACGCGTTATAAATGCGGTCACGCTGGAGCAGCTGCAGCAACATGTGCGCATAGCCGCACCAACCTCCCTGCTGGCAGCCTTGGCTGAGACGGAGTGGCTGGAGGTGGTCTGGGCAGCAAATTCAAGCCCTCCCTGTTTCAAAGAGTGGCAGCGGCGGAGTCGGAGAGAGCCCCACGGCGAGCGGACGAGCACCGCGACCAGAGTGAGAAACCCCAAGGGGCACGGCGGTGTTCCGCTGCGACCAAGAGCAACACATCGCACGCTACTGCCCTGAGCCGCAACCGAGGGGGAAAGACACAAGGCCACAGGGAAATGGCCAGCAGACGGAGCAAAGAGGGCTGTGCCATCCGCCTTCCCCCATGCCCCTCTAGAGAAAAAAAGCAGCGCGTGGGTCGACTGGGAGACACCGAAGGGCTCCGTGTCGAGTCCGTGGTCGAGGGGGTCCGCTTTCGAGCCCTGGTGGGCACCGGCTCCACCATCACCCTCATCTGCCTCGGGGTCCTGCCGGGTCACAAGGACCGAACCCACCGGGCTGGGACGAAACGACGGTGAGCCTTTCCATGGTAACGGGCGACACGGCGGTGATGAGAGGGAAGCGGCAGCTGATGCTCACCGTGCAGGGGGTCAAAGTCAAGCAGAGGTCTGGCTGGCGGAGGTGATGAAGGAATGCATCCTCGGCCTGGACATGCTGGTCAAACTAGGAGCCATGGTGGACACCAGGGCAGGCCAGCTGTGTGTGGCCACTCCAGGTGAGACGGCGCCAGCGTGCAGGGGCAGCGACGTGGCCGCGGGAGTGGAGAAAGGAAGGAAACGGACAGTGCGACCGTCCGACAAGACACGCCGGGCTGTGAGGGAGCTGAGAGAGAGAGACAGCGAGGATGCTGGATGCTGAGCAGCGCGCAGAGCTGGAACGGCTCCTCGAGTGGAACATAGACTTGTTCGCAGCACAGGATGAGGAGTGCACACGAACCGGGCTCATGCAGCACCAGATTAACACGGGTAGTGCAGCACCAATCTGTCTGCGGCCACACCGGCTCTCCCTGGACAAGCAGCAGGTGGCGGAAAAAATGGTGGAGGAGCAGGCAGCAGTGGGCATGATTGAGCCCTCAGACAGTCCGTGGGCGGCCCCAGCCGTCCTGGTGAGGAAGAAGGACGGCATTTGGTGTTTCTGCATAGACTACTAGCGCCTGAACCAGGTAACGGTCAAAGATTCCTACCCTTTGCCGTGAATCGATGATGCCTTAGACGCGATTGTGGGGTCCAGCTGGTTTACCTCCCTGGACTTGCGGAGCGGGTACTGGCAGGTCGAATTAGCCGCCGACGCAAAGCCGAAGATGGCATTTGCCATTGGGCATGGCCTATGGCATTTTAAATCTATGCCTTTCGGGCTTTGTAACAGCCCAGCCACCTTTGAATGGCTGATGGAGTGCGTTCTGCATCAGATACCATGCACAAAATGTGTAGTGTATTTGGACGACCTGCTGGTGCACGCTCGCACGTTCAGGGAGGCGGTGGGAAATTTGGGCAAGGTGCTTGGGGCTATTCGCGGGCAGGGCTAAAACTCAACCCTAAGAAGTGCGCGTTCTTCCGCCGGCGAGTGTCTTTCTTGGGGCACATAGTTAGCGGGGAGGGGGTGGCAACAGACCCCGAGAAGGTCGCAGCAGTGTGCGAGTGGCCGACGCCGAGGAGTGTGAAGGAGGTGTGAAGCTTTTTAGGGCTCACCTCCTATTACAGGCACTTCGTGAGTGACTTCGCTACCATCGCGAGGCCATTGCACTGGCTAATAGAAAAGGGGGCTGCATTCTGGTGGACCGGGGAGTGTGAGGACGAGTTTGTCAAATTGTGGGAGGCGTTGGGGTGTGCGCCGGTGCTGATGAGTCCGGACGTACGGAGACCCTTCGTGGTAGACACCGACGTGAGCAACAAGGGCATTGGGGCAGTGCTGTCACAGGTGACGGACACGGGGGAGCGTGTCGTGGCTTACTTCAGTTGCGCCTTCAGTAAGGAAGAGAGAAATTACTGTGTGACGTGAAGGGAATTACTGGCGGTGGTCAAAAGCCTGCGCCAGTTTAGACCTTATCTGTGCGGACAGTGCTTTCTGCTCTGCACAGATCACGCGTCATTGACTTGGCTGCTCGGGTTTCGAAACCCAGTGGGCCAACTCGCACGCTGGCTCGAGGCACTTCAGGAGTATGACTTCGACGCGCAACACCGCCCAGGGTGACAGCACTGCAATGTGGATGCACTTTCACCCCGACCGTGCAAGGCGGAGGAGAGTCGGTATTGTGCGTGAGTCGAGGAAAAAGGGCGCAGTGGGGAACAGGCTCTCGCAACAGCCGCTCAGTTGGGCGGAGGGGAAGACATGGACCGGCTGCGGCGAGAACAACAGCGCGACCCAATTATTGGGCGGGTCCAGGAATGGCTCAAGCGGGGACAGCGGCCGGCATGGGAAGAGCTCACCGCCGCCGAAATTTAGCTAAAAACGCACTGGTCCCAGTGGGAGAACCTGGTGTTCGAGGGGGGCCTGTGTTATCGGCGTTGGCGACACCCCGACGGGCAGCGTGAGTGGTGGCAGCTGCTGGTGCCCCATGGTCTGCGCCAGGAAGTCCTGTGCTCAGTCCACGGAGCCACCGGAGTGGGATATTTCGGCATCACAGAAATGCTCGCGCGTCTCCAGGAGGCGGTTCTATTGGCCAGGTTGCCGGCGCGACGTACAAACCCTCGTGCACTGTTGCGAAGCGTGCACTGCCAAGAAGGGACTGGGGGAACGTTCGCGTGCTCCGATGCAGGCGTACGTGGTGGGGGCACCGATGGAGAGAATGGTCTTCGACGTGCTAGGGCCATTTCCACGCTCTGAGGCCAGCAATCAGTACGTCTTAGTGGCCATGGACTATTTCAAGAAGTGGCCCGAGGCATACACAATTGCCGACCAGAGCGCGGAAACGATCAAGGCAAAGTTGGTGGAGGTTCGGAGCGCCGGAGGAG
>JBBMFX010000011.1:10567457-10586262 GCA_037832545.1 Rhabdalestes septentrionalis
TTTGTGCGCGGTGTGTGTTTTGGGGCTTGTGTGTGTGGGTGTGTGTGTGGGTGTGGGTGTGTGTGTGGGTGTGGGTGTGGGTGTGGGTGTACTGTATGCATGTCATGAAGAGGTAAGGTTCACGTTTCAAGCTTTTTCAGGGAGCTTATTGTAATTATTACCTCCTTGACTAAAGCTTCTCAATAGTTTATTTGCTAAAGTTCACTTCAGATTTTGGGTTTTTGCTACAATTAATTATTTTCATTTGGTTTGGTTGCCTTCAATGTAAATCACACACGAGTGTACTTTGATTGGTCAGAAACTTGTGCAGGCTTATAAGCACCCAGTTAACCTTTTTGATTTAAGAGTAGTTTCCTTTCATTTAGGTACACATACATAACAAAGGTGAATTGTAATGAAGCTTTATCTCTAATTCTTTATACTTAATGATTTGCCAGTTGGGTTGCTGGTGCTTGGCCAAAAATCTGTTTTGCAATTCTCATGCCAAAATCAGTATTTCTCTACTGGGTTATTCCAAATCAGCTAGACCTCTTTAATGTCATGGAAAATGATCATGGGATAACTTCTATAATTTTAGATTAATAAATATAATTGTATTATACAGAGGCATTTTTAATGTGAGGGGGACGTGTGGGGCGGGGTTATATTCTATGGAAATTTGTGTAAGTTTATTTTGTTAAAGCTAATCTTTTTGTACTCCATTGTACTCCAGAGTTTCATTAAGAAACAATAACCATACATACAATATAACTGAAAAGGGACTTTAGATCAAAGTACCGCTTAATTCCGTAGATGGCACATGACTAGGACATTTCACATTTTGCTTTTTTCTTTGTCTGTTGAATTAGAAACATTGTAGGGTTTTCATTAAGTCTAGATAATAGTTCATAGTTGACGATGGCCCTGTATTTAAACACACTGTTATTGTAACCTAATGTCATGCTGGTGCTTTACTAATATTCTTAACCCAACCTGGACCTTACACTGGGGTTGTTCCTCAACCTCTCAGAGTTTATAACAGAGTCTCAGCATTGTACAATGTCGAGGAGGAAAATCACCTTCCTGAATGCTGAGTTTTCACTTTTGCGTTTAACTTTCTCATGCATCATCAGTTCTGAAGGCTTGTGAAACATAGACACGAGCAGAATTAAGGAGATAAATCTTCATGTGTGGGACTTTGTGTGTCCTGCCGCACTAAATTTGTAACTTTATCTGATATCTGACCATAGATGGAGTACTTTTGATTGACCCAGAATACCTTAAAGACAGAAAAGGTAAGTGAATAGATTTGACTTATTTGCAAAAATATGTTCTTTGTTACATCTTTTAAAGGCGCAACAAGCACTGGGAAAGAGACATTGTTTAATCTCTCTCTCTAGCGTCATATTTGAAATTGAATGTACTCTTTCGAGTATCTACATCTCTTATGGTCATATTTGAACTTGCCTTTTTTCACTCTCTTCTTCTCTCTCTCCAGTGTTTGTGACCCTGACGTGTGCCTTCCGTTATGGTCGTGAGGACCTAGACGTGCTTGGCCTGTCCTTCAGAAAGGATCTGTACATCTCCACCTTCCAAGCATTCCCCCCACTGCCTGAGGAGCGCAAACCGCTCAGCCGCCTCCAGGAGCGACTTCTCAAAAAGCTTGGGCAGCATGCACACCCATTCAACTTCACTGTAATTACATTTCCAATATATGGCTAATCACTCATTTGGCTTGTTAGTTGTATACTACTGCTTATGAATAGGATTGTTCTGCTCCTTAAGTCACATTTGAAGGCATTGTGCTTGATCAAAGTGCTTGACCACATATGACCACACACATCAGCTGAAATATATGTATTAACACAGTTATTAAAAGTCATTGTGCTCTTCATGGACTAATCTTTGATGGCTGAGTTGTTTAGCAACCATAGCCTACCTTTAACCAACCACATACATGGAAAGCTTTTTAATGGCGTCTTCCATATAGTTCATTTAAAGTTTTGGTTCCATTTTATAAAAGCATTAAACCACTCTTTTGGGTACTACTTTAACAAACAGCTACTATTGATGAGTGTAACTGTGATTATAATGTTATCACAAACCCCAATATGAATGGTGATTTGCCAATAATACAGTCACTACGCTCTGCAAATGACCAGCAGATTTAAAGTAGGCTTAAAAGTAGGATAAAGCATTATTACAAACCTGCCCTTGTATATTCAGTTTTAACTCTGGGCCTCCTGTGGGACATTTGTGTCCACTTCACCCTCTTTTTTTAATCATTTTATTTGTGTTAATACATATGGGATGAAATTACCCAAGGGCCTGGAGATTTTTCAGAACTTTAAATTTTAAACTTCAAGCAATTAGATATTAGTTGAAACCCATGAAAACTACAAGTTCCTTGTTATTTACACTGTTAAGTCACACACTTTAGGTTAAAACACAAAAAACTACATTTCTTAAATGTTGACTTTAGAATGAAAGTGTTTTTGCCCTAATTTCATAATTTAACAGAGTAAATAACAAGGAATTATAACATTTTGTTTTCATGGGTTTCAATTGGCCAAAAGTGTCCATGAGGGCGCTGAGTGTATTGTAGAAATGTGGAGGGCCAGACGGTTAATTGAGATTATGCTTATTTATTGTGATGTTTCTTTTTAGATTCCTCAGAATCTCCCCTGCTCAGTCACTTTACAGCCAGGACCAGAGGATACGGGCAAGGTAAAACCAGACGCAATCTCGCATATGCAGTTTCTGACCTTTTAGTTATGTTACTGCTAACATATCCCCACCTTTGGTCACTCAGGCATGTGGTGTAGACTTCGAGATCAGAGCTTTCTGTGCCAAATCTGTGGAGGAGAAGATTCACAAAAGGTGCAGAGGCTGAGTTTTACATGTATCCACTGTCTGAACACAATGTGTAATTGTGTGTCTTCAGTATACATGGAGGCGCTTAGGGATGTTTGTGTTGTCCAGTCGATATTAAAGTTTGTTTGTGGCCTGTGTGCACTGAGAGCCAGGTAATAATGTGTGTGGCTGTGTGTTTATATTTCTGTGTGGACTGGTTGCTGGGATGACTGTTAAGCCTTTTGTGTTTATTTATTTTCCTAGGAACTCAGTTAGGCTGGTAATCCGTAAAGTTCAGTATGCTCCAGAGAAACCAGGGCCACAGCCAATGGTGGAGACCACACGCAGCTTCCTCATGTCTGACCGCTCCCTACACTTGGAGGCTTCGCTTGACAAAGAGGTGTTAAAACACATTCAAAAATGCACTCAAAACACATAAACTGTTGTTGCATGTGATTAACCGTTTTCTTGTAGTATAACCTTGTGTATGCATCCTAGAGGTCTGTATGAGAAATGAAACCCACCCATGCCTGCATCCTTGAGAACTTATCTGACCAGGACTGACTGATGATGCTAAACTTAAAATCCAAGTAAAAATATTGCCCACATGTTTTTACAATGATTTGCTTTCTTTCTAAGCATTTGTGCTGAATAAATTATGCTGGGCTAAACTGTAATACACATAATATACCAACAAAATTGAGTATCATTATATATTTGTGGAATTTGCTAATCCCCAGCAGAGAAAGGCATCCATCATCTTCTAAACATCTTTTAGCCACATTGCACAACATTTCCTCTTGCTGTAATTCATTTGGGCAAGCTTAACGAGCAAAGGGGGGAAGATCTGCCGTGACGAACTCCTTAACGAAGGTGCCACAATGACTTCTTTGAACGGTGCCAAAGAGGAACAAGTTGAGTTCCCTAAAGAACCATGATTGTAAATGAAATGTGAGATTAATATCTTTTAAAGTTTTAAAAGGTATTAATATAAATGCACCATACTGGTTTAAGGATCCTGAATTAGAACAATTATATTATATGAAAAACATTTTTTAATGGCTACTCTTCATCATTTAATTCACAAGAATGATTCTTTTAAGAACCATTCACCAACATTGTTCCTCTCTGGCAACATGCAAATTTTTTTTGTTTTTTCCACCAAAAGGCAGCACTGGTTTCGTTAAGAGGCGAGTTGACTTACACCTCAAACACCAGAAGTGTTGTGAATGCATATATTACCAAAGGAGGAGAGAGAAAGAAAATGATTCAGAGTGCACACACTTGATGTAGACAGAATATAAACCCAAACCTGATGTTGTGAAAATTATTTTGTCAGGCCGAGTTGTGTTCTTGTCAGGTGGCAGAACTTAAACACAGATGTGTTTGGAGTTTTCTCAAGATCTCTTTATATTTCTCACTGTTTTCTAGCTCTATTACCATGGAGAGCCCATCAGTGTCAATGTCCATGTCACCAACAACTCCACCAAAACTGTCAAACGAGTCAAAATCTCAGGTAATAAGGCAACCTACTGTGTAGTTGAATGGGTAATCATGTGGAGGGATATTTGGACACATTAACCCTTATAATCCCATGTTTGTTAAAAAAAACGTTTAAAAAGAAAAAGACAACATTTTTAAAAATAGACACAATCACTGAAACATTTGTTTTTTAAGTTTGGGAGTTCTAATTCAATGAATGGTGTATGAGCATGACAGAAGGTTCCTGTAATGTAAAGAACTGTTTTTTATTAGAAGACGTTTTTGTGCAGTGTTGCGTTTCTTCCAAATTGTTCAGGTGCTTCGGGTTAATGTTATGTTTCATGCTTTGTCTGTTATTCTTTTTTATTGCTCATGTGCTCAATTTACTCCATTTTACATCGTCCTTATTCGTAGTGGATCGAGTGTTTATTCATCAACAATACTTTTGACGTCCACCAGAAGAGTTAACATGTGATCTAATGATTGGGTTTCCACAGAAACACCTGGGCAGCAGTGTTTAATTTTTTTAGCGTGCTTTTAGGGTGCTTAACCTGACACGTGTTTCAGTTGCTGGTACTTCAATATTTAAGATAATTTTGTTTGTCTACTTCAGTGTTACTGGACATCTCCATGCATTAAGTGGAATTGCCAGAAAAATAATATTGATATCTATGTGGGAGTAGGATTGTGAAGTCATTTAATACATTATATGGATTATGTTGTTTGTTCATACTGTTTCCTGACTTTTTCCTCTTCCTTTGGTGTGAGTTTTGTGAGTGTGTGTGTGTGTGTGTGTGTGTAGGTGTGTTTGTGTCTGTGTGTGTGTGCATTCATTTGATTGTATTTGTGTGTGTTTATGTTTTCATCATTCAAATATATTACACAAGTTGTTGTTTTTTGTTTTCTTTTATGTACACTACATGACTTTTTTGACGTCACCTTTATTTAATCATTCCCTTTGTAAAATCATTCTAATTTGCATCATTAGAATGTTTTTTTTTCATCAGTGTGCGTGTGCTGGTATTTGCGTGTGTGCATTTGCATGTGTGACTGTGCTTCTCTCCAGCCCCTCTAACCCTGCTGTGTGTCCCTGCTCTCTCCCTACAGTGCGACAGTATGCCGATATCTGTCTGTTCAGTACTGCGCAGTACAAATGCCCTGTGGCTCAGGTAGAGGCCGAGTGAGTACCCCTCCACCTCTCTCCATCCCTCTTTCCCTCCACTCGTTCCTCTTTTCTTCACTCTCCTCTCCTTCTGCTGCGTTTTTTGTTTTTCCAGACCTCTTGCTGCCCTCTTACTCAAAACGAAAAAGCTCTCCACCTCCTACTCACCATTCTACCTCTGGTTCTGCCTCTCCTGGCTCTTGTTTTTCGTTCAGCCTGTGTCTCTCTGTCGTTCTGTGGAATGTTTGGTGACTTTGGATCTCATACACACCAAATAATACTGTTTTTGTGCAGTGCTGGAGATTAACATATAGTGGTTTAGATACATATTCATAGGTTTGTCCTATCCCTTTAGTGCTTCCCAGGCTGTCCCTCATGTTTGCCATTAATTATTATCTTGCGATGCGATTTATCCCAAAACCTGCAACAGCCGACCAGTGCTGTGACCAGAGCAGCGAAGGTACTTCTCCTGCAGCTGTCTCCTATCCTTCGGGGATGTGCTGCTGTAGCTCCTCCTTCCACTGTAACCTTAAGGCTCAGTCCCAATCATTCAGCCTAATGCCCTTTTCCCCTCGTTGTGGCATCACAGCAGACGCTTTGCCTTCCAGCCAGTTGCCCTTGGTGAGCCTCTCCCTCCTCTCACTGGCTGGCTGTGTTTGTAGTGATGTCATACACAGAGCTGTTTTCTCCCAGTGCTGCAGGTGACATACGTGGTTCTGCACTCCAGCGATACCTACAGCAAATCTGTGGGTCGGTTGGCCTCCCGGTGAGTACGGCCAAGAGAATGACCAGGGCTCTCTTTTTTGAGCAACCCTAACAGCTCCTTTGACCATCCCCACTTTGCCTCTTGGACTTTTTCCTCACCTCCAGTTATTGGGAGCTGACCAAAGTGTTCTATATTTCTTCAAATGCATATAAGCGACAAAGTGATTTTTCTCCTTTACTTTTTCTACCACACTTGACTTTTTTTGTCTTTTGTGTAATACAGTTATTTTAAATTCTTGCAATCGTGGCACTCAAGCTGAGAGCTTAATCCCCTCCCCGCTTGCTATTGATCTTGATCTTGATCTGGATCATCATCTAGAAATGATTTAGTTTTTGCTGTGCCATGGGTATTTGGTCATAGGCTGCAACTGATGCAGGCCCCCACAAGCAATTGCTGTGTCTTCACTTTTGTGTGTTCCCTGTAGAAATAAGGCCTTGATTAGTTTTTTTTTTTTTTTTTTTTCAGCTCACCCTCAGTGTTGTATTTGTGCTACTTCCCCTGTAATAACCTCTGTTAAATGCTAACCTCTGAGGAGGATCCTCTTTCTCATTTCTCTTCCCACTTCTTTCTTTTTTCTGTTCGTCTTTCCCCTCACATGCTTTCTAGTCTGGTTCTCTTAAACCAGACCAGAAAACAAGTCTTTTGTGTCCTCATGAAGAAGTCTTGTGTCTGACTTAACATTCTCACGCACAAGGTGTTCAGGATTTAGGTAAATCCGCCTTCGTTTACGGACAGGAATCAGTAGCTCCCACCTCTATGTGCAAATACTAGAATAATAATGAGCAAACATGATAATCCTAAAGCAGTACTCTGGGAGTATGAACTATGTCTAAACTTTCTCTTGCTTGTCTTCCTCAGTGATCAAGTGTCGCCCAGCTCCACGTTCTGTAAGGTGTACACACTCACCCCCACACTGAGCAACAACAGAGAGAAGAGGGGTCTGGCCCTGGATGGCAAACTCAAGCATGAAGATACTAACCTGGCCTCCAGCACCATGTGAGCATGCACCAATTTTGAATATTTCCATTTCTTACTGACCACATGATATTTTTTATAATATGAATCCATTTATTCATCAACTATTATGAAGCCTATTTATAAGGAATGTAATTTTAACAGTGAGAAAGTGTGCATTTTAATGGGTTGACGAATTTCATAGCAGATCATTCATTATAGATAAAAAAAACTGGTTTAAGAATGTTTGTTTGTTTATGTTAGTTTTCTGTTTATTCTGCTGTTTATAGTGTGAAGGATGTGTCCAATAAAGAGGTGCTGGGCATCCTGGTGTCCTACAGAGTGAAAGTTAAACTGGTGGTGTCTCGTGGAGGGTGAGCACACGTGTTACAAATCCACACTAGCCGCATATAATAAAATACAACAAATAGTAATACGTTTCAATGCTTTCTCTTTCCAGTGATGTGTCGGTTGAACTACCTTTTGTTCTGATGCACCCCAAGCCCTCTGAGCAGCCCAGCTCAAGACCACAGTCAGGTACGTATGCAACCTAAACTAAGGCGCTATGTTTTTGTACCGCATAAAACAGACACTTCCAATTCTAAAATCGCTGTGCTCTATCAATATAAACAAAAATGACCATCCACATTAGTTACATTCTGTGATAATAATGCCCCATGTGACCTTCGTTTTGCTGGGCAGTCGCACTGTCATATCAGTAAACAATGTTGCTTTGTGACTTGATGATGGTGATTATTGTAATTAAATGAATGTCTTATCATGCTTTATTATTTTATATAAACAATAAACCACTCAGGCCCTTGATTTCACTCCACTCTGTGTCATGCCTAACAATGTTCATTTAAGCAGCATCACACATTACTTATTTTTTCAGTCTAGTACTCTGAGTATTTATACAGTTGTAAATGTTATTTTGGGATGTATTTCTCCCCCTTGTATTGAGAAGTTTTTTTTAATTATTATAATGGCTTCTTAATGATAAACTATAGTTCTTTATTGCCTTTCTTCCACAGTTGTGCCAGAGACAGACACCCCTGTGGACACCAACCTGATAGAGTTTGAGACAAAGTAGGTTTGATCTCTTTGTACGTTTGTGTTTGCTACTGTGTGGGGCAATTGCTAAAGCTGTCCTCAGTGTAATTTACCTCTTCCTCTCTCTCTTTCTCTCTGTCTCGCTCTCTCTCTCTCTCTCTATCTTTTTCTCTTTCTCTCTCTCTCCCTCTTTCTTTCTCAGTAATTTTTCTCAGGACGATGACTTTGTGTTTGAGGACTTTGCACGGCTGAGGCTGAAGGGGATGAAGGACGATAAGGACGAAGATGATCATTTCTGCTAACCCTTCTCCGCCCCCCACAGCTGGTCACAGGAAAATGGGGCTGAAGTTGGATTGTAGGAGCTCCATACATCAGTACTACTACACCACTGTCCCACCGGGTCAGTCTGACAAAGTGGGACACTCACTGAGTTTTCACACCTTCTCTTCTACTCTCACTCCTCCCTCTTTTGTTACTCTCTTTTCCTTCCTCTGCCCCTCGTCCCCTTTGTATCCGTGATGCTGTTGGTCTGTTTACTTTTTCCTTTTTTGTGAGCTACTTCGTTCTAGTGCATGTGTGTTAAACGAGAGAAAGTGAAACAGAGCGAGAAAGGAAGAGACAGAGGTGGTGTTAAAATGGGTGATCTACCCATCATAGTCTATGAAATGACTTGGACGGAGGGTCCATTAATTCAGGGGTGTTTATTATTTTCTTCTTTTTCTCTTTCATTTTTCCTCCTATTTCCTCACTTGTTTCCCCACTGTAAACCGAGTGGGCATTAAGAGCTTTGTAATAATGTTAACATATGTAACATGTAACTTCAGTGTAGAATAATTACATGTACCACAGATACATATAGGGAACTTGAGTTGGAATTTGATTTTATTCTTGTTTTGCCGAATCCATTGTAAGACATAGACCACCAAAATACTTTTTTTTTCAGTATCTTTTCTCCATAGTTTTATTTTATAGTTATGTACACATGTATACATATCGCAAGATAATAAGGACGGGTATGTTTATTCAGTGTCCTTAGCAGCGCACTGGACAGTCGGGTTCAGTAAAGGGGAACACTGGTGAATTGTAACAGCTGGTTAAGTGCAGTGGGCCACAACACATTGTTTATAATTGTCATGTATTCGCAGCCTTCATTTGAGATATGTCTAGAGTGGGGAGTGGTTTGAGTGCCAGAAACAGACACTGAGGGGTCTGGCTGCAGATGCCTGTCGCTACTGTATATGCTGCACATCTAACTCACCATTTGGAACTGCTATGGTGAAGCTTTGTTCATTTTAATTAATCTGCCAAAAACTAATACCTTACTTGCTTAGTTGAATTCACTGAAACAACGTTCGCTAAACTGCTTCAGTTTGTTAAAGGAAAAAAAAAAAAGCTGTTTAACTAAAGTCATTTTCAGGTGTTTTTTTGTCATAATTTCCAAGAAATGGGCTTACTCCCCCTGAATCAGGCTTTTTGGTTTAAGCTGCTTTCTCTTTTTCCATATTTATTAGGGCCAGTCTCTCTTGTTAATCTCTGCACAGTACAGAAGGCCAAGTTTAGACAATATAGTTAAGTAAACATGTCCCAGGAATATTTCACCAACTGATTTGCATCTGTGATAAAAGCACTTTTATATATATTAGAGGAGTCTGGGTGCCCACCCATGTCTGTATGTGTGTTATTGACATGAAATTATTTAACTCCAATCTGCCCCCTTGTGTCAATATGAACCGCTGTGCTGCAACCTGCAATGTTTAATGCGGTAGGAATAGATTTCTTGCTCCATTCTGTTGATTACTTGCTGGTTATTGACCTGCCTTTAATAATCACTTGAGTAACTTCTTTTTAATCAAACTAGCTGATTTATTGTCTCTATTACACATTTGTTGCTGTTGAAAATATGTTCTGAAATGACCACTGAAACTGAACCAGGTTAACTCCGTGAAACTGTAGGCTAGAATCTAGTGCTGTGCATCTTTGCCATAACCGACTGTAATTTTGTATGTAACGCACGAATAACTTGGCTTAGAAAAACCCCCACGCCCGCCTACCCACCTGTCAAAAATGATTGTCAGAGGCAGGACGTGTTCTGAGCGCTCCTGAGAAACTACTTCTGAACTTACCACTTGTAGTCATTCTATTAATATAGTTACACAAGAAATGAATAAATATTACTGTTATTGGGTTTTTTTTCTATGTTTTATTTTTTTATCAGAGGATATGAATGAAAGTCATGAATGAATTGGCCCGAAAGTCCATGCTGTATTCTAATACGCTGTGTATTATTATTACCTTTATTTTTTAAATTTAAACAACAGCTGTTGTCGAAAATCTGATGGCGTACACGCATTAATGCCAGCAACCACATGAAGTAGTGGTTTTACCTTCAGACCAGTTCTGCTGTCTGAAGTCTTTGATTTAGCACAGTCATCAACACATGTGAAAAGTGATTTGTAGAAATGTTTTTCAGATGTTTTTCAGACACATCTTAACCTGCCAATGGAATATTTTCACAGATGTTTGACACCCGTTAGTCAATGGAGCCGGTCCATAGAAACGTGATTGTGAACAATCTGGTTAATAAAAGAAAAATCTTGAAGGACTATTTCACAGACTGCACACTGGTGGAATAAAGAGAAGAGGAGACTTGAGGAGGGTGAACGTTTGGCAATTGTGAAGCTCCAGATGTTCCTATTGTAGATCTCAAGAAATAAATGTAAAGAAGTAACAGCTACAGGCCAGCTCCTGAATATGACAAACACATTATGCCGTATGTAGTTGAAAAATGATTAGTTGAATTTAAGCAAGGGTGTCTACATATGTGTAAATTCTTTGGCTGTCTGCTACCAAGGTTTTTTTTTTTTAATCGTTTGTTATTAAATGGCAGGGAGATTATTTTCAATCGATGGTATAAAATCATCTTTGTCCTGTGAGTGCTTTGCTAGAAAGCCAAGCATGCCAAGGCAACTGTAGGTTTTGAGAATGTTGTATTATTGTGATGAAGCACTCTCTCAGACCATCTTAATGTACAACTTTGCTTTTTCTCAATCTGAATGGAGCCTCATATGTCTGTGAACCAGTCAAGTGTATAAAAGAAATATTATATTGTATATCTTCCCTCAGATTCAGTAGGGTCTATCTAAGGAAAACGCACGCTAATGTTGGTTTATAGATTATATTGTACCATGTCAGACTTTTTTGTATTTTGAGGATGATTTTAAGCTATTTTAATTCTCACTACTACTAAAATTGCTATTAAGAAAATAAACATCCATGCTACCTGGTAATTTAATTCACAATAAAGTAAGATGAAATATATTGATATTATGGATTCCACGATACTGTATAAGCAATATGATATTTTAGTCAATAAAATGGAATGAAAATTCACCGAAAAAAATGCAAAAGTTTTGGGTTTTTTTAAATACAGATAAACATTGGAAAATATATGTTGCTTCTTTATTTTGTACTGTGTTTTAAAAAATGTAAAAAAAAAAAAAAAACAACAACAAAAAAAACTGTTTGGTGTCAGTCATTATTTTGTGTCTGTGTGTGGGAGAGAAATAAATAAAGAGAACAAAGGAAGTGAAAGAAAAAAAAAGTAGGTCAAATAAGATTTCCACATTCCCTTTCGTGCCTCCTTGTCCCAATTCCCTGCAGAGAACTCCAGCACAAGTAGGTTAATTTCATCATTAACTTCAGAGGTGCGGGAGGAAAGTTTTCCTAACAACAGGCCTACTCGTGTCCTCCACACTTTTATAGGTAGTCAGTTTTAGGCAATTTAAGTGGCTCTGTAAGTAAAATAAATAGTTATAGGTGTTTTGTATATGGCATTGAAAGAGACACAGGAGAAACCGTAGCTACTTGCATCATGCCAGTATCTCAGCAGGTCCCGATGTCCCTGTTCTAGGCACATGCAGCGTTTTCTCTCATCCAACCAATCAGCTCAGTAACAACCCCTCACCGAGTTGAAGGTGCTGAGTTAAAGCAAGCAAAATACAGAGCAGTGGGGCTTCAATACCAGGACTGAGAAACAGTGTAAAAGATGGCTGCTGTCATTTCTACAGTCCCCTTTCGAATCGCACCATTTTCTACATGCAGACCTACATACCTCAAGAAGCTATTACTACTACCTTTAAAATTGCTTTAGGAAATTACTTCAGGGAATTTGTACTGTGTTAGCAAAACGTGTTCTGTAAATCACACAAAATCGGTTCCATGTTTTTTACTAATGGGGGAAGAATTTTGGTGCAATATAGAAACATGTTCAAAGGGTTCTCCAAAGAACCTCAAGTTTCTTCAATATACACTATATGGACACGAGTAGTGACACACCTGACCACTACACCAACGGAGACCTTAATGACACTGCATTCAAATTCATAGACTTTATTATGGAGTTGATCCCCCATTGCAGTTATAACTATTTCCTCTCTTCGTGGAAGGTTTTCCACAAGATTTTGTACTTTCTGTGGGAATTTGTGACCATTCATTCTGTAAACCGGTTATGAGTTCAGGCACTGATATTGTATGAGAAGGTCTGGCTCACAATCTCTGTTCCAATCCATCCTAATGGTGTTAGATGGGGTTGAGATCAGGACTCTGTGTGAGCCAGTCAAGTTCTTCCAAAGCGAACTCACACAGCCATATATTTATTGAGCTTGCTTTGTGCACTGAGACAGTCCTGCTGGAAAGGTTCATCCAAAAACAAGAAAAGGTTTTTTCAAAATCTGTGTCCACAAAGTTGGAAGCATGGCATTGTCCAAACTGTCTTGGTCTGCTTAAGCATTACGATTGCCTGTCACTGGAAGTAAGGGACCTAGCCCAAACCCAGACAAACCGTAGTGTCCTAATAATTTTGTCCATATAACACTAGAACAATATACCAGGGTTGTAAACAACTTTTGCTTTCCCTAAAGAACCAGTGAAGAATCTGTTTTAGTCAAGTGTATTGTGTCCCTACCAGGGCCATGCGGTGGACTGGCAGCCCTTCTAGGGTGTCTGTTGACCCTGGGGTAGGCTCCAGGCACCTGCAACTCTAGTGTTGATTAAAAAGTTATAGAAAATTAGTGAGAATAAGTGTCTTTTTAGAAAGTAATTTTAGCTTTTAATAAAAATGAGTGAGTTGCTCTACTTCATTTACTTATTTGGGGCAACTGGTGGCCTAGTGATTAGAGCGATGCCTTCTGCTATCAGAAGGGCATGGGTTTTAATCCCAGGACTGCAAGTGGTACCACTGAATTGAACATGGTACCGTCCCCACACACTGCACCCTGTGTTCCTGGCGGTTTGCTGCTTTACTTGGTGAATGGGTTAAATGCAGAGGAAGAATTTCACATTGTTCACATTATGTGGTGTTCTGTGGTGTGTTCACCTGAGACAATAAGGACCACTCCGCTTTAATGGCACAAGGAAAATCTAATTCGGCACTTGTGAAAAACTAAATTAATTGTAATTATTAGTTACATTCCATTAAAATAATAATACTATAAAATATATCATAAATCCCCTGGTAAAAATAGACTAAATTGTTACATTAAAACCCTCTAATTTTGCACGTGGGAATGCAGATTTCCCAGCTAAAACTGTCATGATGTGTCCTGATGCGTCCAGATGTGTCCTCAGATTGGTTCCACACTGGGCGGCGCGAAAATAGAACGTCAGGCGATCTCTAGGGATGCGTCGCGGGGCTCTGACGTGTATGAGAGGCTGTAAAATGGCTGCGGCTACCTGGCTGCATGGACCCAACAATACGAGACTCACAGAGGGCCTGGTGTCCGTTCTGAAGGAGGAGAGACCCGAGTACCTGCCCGCACTTCTAGCCAACTACCGGGAGCATGGCGTGGTGGGACTGCAGGTAAGCCGGTCTGGATCCCTGAACGTGGGCGCTGCTCGGGGCTAACGCTAACAGAGCGGAGCCTTTGTGTTTACTGTCCCTCCGGAGAGAGCATGCAGCACAGACCCTTACCATCTACTCACTGCCTCACCAACTTACCCTCTCACCCCTGTCTCAGCACCCGGGGCGTCCTGTCCCCAGGCTGCACTGCGGCTGCTCCTGTGTCCCACTCAGACTGTAAAGACTCTATATTGTGTAACTGAAAGTAAATCAATTGACTAATTAGAACAGATTTCTGGGTACTTTTAGACATATAATTTCTGTTTGTGGCAGTTACACAAGCTCCAGGAAAACCCATTTCTGTATGTGGTTAAGTTTTCTCCAAATATTTACTTGCAACATCATTAGTGCCTGTGTCCTAGCCATCTAGCTTTCTAATTATCTAACTAAATCTCTGTCTGTATACATTTGTTTGTCTGGGTGTCCTTATCTGTCTGTCTGCCTAATATATGTTTATTTACATGTAGACAGGCATGGGTGGCTGGGTGGCCTATTGGTCAGGCTCCTGCAGTCAGAAGGTTGTGGGTTTGAGTCCCAACTACTAGTCTCATCACTGAGGTACCCTTGAGCTAGGTACGATCCCCACAATCTGCTGCCTGGGCACCCCTCATTGATGAGAGCCTGTCGCTTCATGGGTTAAATGCAGAGAAAACATGATTATTGGATGATTATTTGGAGATCGTAAGCAACACCCAACTCATCCCTCAGGCCCTGGATTGAACACCCATCAACCAGATTACACTGTTCTGCTCCTCCAGATTCCAAATGCTCGGATTATTTATAAGCTTTTGCTCTCACTTGCTATTGACATGGTGACCTTAGGCTAATATGAAACTGCTTCTGTGTCCCAGTGAACTGGCAGCACTTTTCTATTGACACTGTATGGACTATATATTGTGTGGCTAGAAGGCAATCAGAACAGATTTCTGGGTACTTTTGGGCATATAATATCTGTTTGCAGCTGTCCAATAAACAGATTTCTGTGTGTGGTTTAGTTTTCTGATATTTACTTGTAGCCTAGTGGGTAAAACAATTACCTGTGAACATGATCACCACAAAGTCAGACCCCCACTTTCTACCATTGTGTCCTTGAGCAAGACACTGAAACCTCATTTGATCTAGGGGGACTGTCCCTGTAACTAATGATGGTAAGTTGCTCTGGATAAGGGCGTCTGCCAAATGCCACTTTACCTGCAGCATGATAATTAGTTACCCTGGAGGAGCTTGTCTATGCCAGTAACATTTTCCATGTTTTTATTTGCTTATTTATTTATTTTTTGCCCGTGTGTGTGCAGAACTCAGGGGCAGTCAGCGGCCTTGTGGGAATCAGCAACTCAAGGCTCGGGTCCAGCAAAACCAGGTGGGTATCAGCAGGATCATCCACATGGTCATGCTGAGTATCTCGCCTAGACCTTTTTAATTCTGTTCGCTCTAAGTAATGCCTGTACTCTCACTGTGTTGGTGTACTGAGCAATGATTTCTATATGAGTGGAAAAAATAACATTTAAATGAAGGACAAAAAGGCCATTTAATACAAACGGGTGTCTTTGAATGTTGTAGATTTGAGGGTCTGTGTCTGCTGTCTATGCTGGTGAAGGACAGTTCAAGTGAAGTGTTCCAGCAACATTGTCTATCATGGTTGCGCTCCTTACAGCAGGTCATACAGGTGAGTTGTCCCTTACCTTCTTAAATAAACTGCAGTGAAGTAGCTTTTAATTTGACATACAGATTTCATGCACAAAATTAGATTTTATGATCTGATTACAATTCAGATGAGAGATTCTCTTGTTCATTTCTGTATTATTAGAGCATCTAGATATGATGTAATTGCTTGCTGTCTATCAGTCAGATTTTAAATGAAGTAGAAAATTCACAAAGCATGCACTGATCACCCACAACAATAAAACCACTGACAGGTAAATAACATTGTATATCTCTTAAAATTACAACTTTCAAGAAGTTTTATTAAGCATCAGGTGAACGATCAGTTTTTGGAGTTGAAACAGGACCGGCTCATATGAACCCAACAAGGCCGTATAGCCATAATCCCGCAGATCATGTACCACAGATTGCTTGGATATTTACTTATATAAAATGTCATAGAAATGCATCAGTTAGCTGTGTATGTTGCTGCAGACTGATCAGAGTGCCCATGCTGACCCTGTTCAACACTTATTGCACCTATAATTGGCATCTGGCCATCATAAACTGAAGCAGTGAAAGAAGGAAAAGGCAGCTGGATGCACTGAGGAAAGAAGACAGGTCAGCAGAGGCAGTGCATTACCCTGGACAGTGTATTTCTATGAAATTTTGGGTCCAGCTGCCCTTTGGATGCTAATTTGGCACATAAACAAATTAAGAACACTCCTTCATAAAAACCGTATTCCCTGATAGCAGCAACCTCTTTGAGCAAGATCCTGCCACAATGCAAAATTGTCCAGGAATTATTTGAAGATGATTATTTGTTATTTTGACCTCTGATATCCCAGATCTTAATTCAATCACCCGACTGAGGAATATGCAGGACGAGCATAAGAGGGCCAACAATATTAGGCTGGTCGTTTTATTGTTATGGTTTATCAGTGTACTACTGTTCCAGATAATACCATTCTGAGCATCACCGTGTGGGTAGGATGGCATTTTACTCTGCATTCGTTTTTCTCACCTTGTGGAATGTACAATCTCACCTTTCTTACTCCCTTTCTCTTTCACTGTGGCTTTGTTGATTACTTGCTCTCCTGTTCTTACACGCACAGTCCCAGGCTCCGCTGCCCTCTGTACAGCTAGCAGTCAGTGTGTTGCAGGACCTGCTGCAGTACTCATTGCAGCTGCCCGAACTGGCCAGAGAGGTGGGCCTCAACTCCATCCTGGGTATCCTCACCTCTCTGCTGGGCCTCAAGTCTGAGGTGAGACTGCTATACAGCTTTATGCTGAAACTGGGTGTCTTGCCAGTAAGAAATACACCACTCTGAAGACATAATAATATCCATAGAGTTAATAAGGATTTAGGCTTTGTTTCATCTTTAGAGCTGCTTTAGTGTAACAGCAAAATTGAACCATACAGTTTGTAGCTGGTGAGTTCAGTTGATTTTGACATAGTCCTCTATACAGTAGAATACAGTGAAAAAAATAAATGGTATATTAATTGAACCATATTTTGTTAAATCTAGTAAAAATAGTTTTTTGAAAAATGTAGTAGCAAAAATGGTCCAGTTGCATGGGTTATATGTCTTTGTAAGTGCTGTGCCGTCTCTGTAATAATTATCTTTGTCATAGTGCCACCTAGTTGCCATGGAGGGGATGATGGCGTGTATGACTTATTACCCACGAGCATGTGGCTCACTCAAGGTGAATGCAGTGATGTTCCAACTTTTGGTGCTATTGAAAGTAAAATGGTGTCTAGGTAAACTCTGTTTTCACTGTATCCATTTGCTCCTGCAGGAAAAGCTTGGGGTGTATTTTATGTCTAAGATGGACTCTGACAACCCAAAGGTTCAAGAAGTAAGTGCAATTATGATGATATCTCTCAACCCAAATTTTTGTTTGAAACTGATTGAAACAGAGAGCTTCACTCCCTGCTAACCTTCATGTCTTCTTTTTTTCCCCCCCAAGGTTGCTTGCAAGTGTTACGGGCGACTGCCTTGCCTGGGAGGTGTGCTTGAGCGTGGAGGAGGTGGGCAGCGGGCAGAGGGATGGACCAATCAGGTGCACTGTCTTCTGGCATCAGCCAATAGCATTCTGGCACAGTTGTACCAAGGCATTGAAACAGGTGAAGTGAATTGGCAAAGGTGTACCTTTCTTTGAGAACTGATAATACAACAGCTCAAACGTTCTGAGTACTGATAATACTTCAGCTAACAATATAGAAAAGCCGATCAGATGGCGCAAAACTTGAGACAATGTTTTTTCGCGCTGCTAAAATGGCTTCACCGGTCTGGCAATTCTCTATGTTGTGTAAAAAAGACCATACCTCAGCAATCTGCAACCTGTGTAAAAAGCCAATTTCACGAGGCAAAAAAGCGTTTTAGCACCTCGAACCTTATCAGACATTTGAAGGTTAGTGACGTAAAGGAACATGAGAAGTTTTCGAAGTTGGCCAGCGCTAAGAGAGAACAGGAGTGTTCAGCAACTTGCGTGCCTCTGTCAGCCGTCGGTAACAGATTAAATCAGCAGCTCAGTATCATTACAGATGATTCTCTAATTATCAGAGCGGGTTATCCCACAAAATAGACAGCCTCTTGTTTTTTGGCAGAACAATAAATGCCGCTTTCCTGCTCTCACACAAGCAGCAATTCTCCCCATGCACAAATGTTGATAATGAGCAGATTTTTAGCACAGCAGGAAATAATACGAATGAGAAGTGCAACAGGCAGTCAGGCAAAAAGAGAGATGCTTATATTGATTAAGGAAAATCTGCCCTTGATGTAAGCTACAAATATTTATCCACCCCTTCTCATTCTCTAGCTCACTCTTGCTCTTTCTGCCCCTCTCTCTACCTCTCTAAATGCCCTCAAATTCTGAAGGAATTCCTTTTTTTTATGAGAAGCTCATGAAGATTTTATCATTGATTAATGATGGTGATTAGTAGTGATGCTCCGATCGATCGGCGGACGATCGGTATCGGCCGATAATCAGACTTTATGACTCGATCGGGACTCGT
>JBBMFX010000011.1:10595562-10609949 GCA_037832545.1 Rhabdalestes septentrionalis
TGAACTGAAATACATGAGCAATGTGTCAGTGTGTGTGTGTGTGGGTGAGAGAGAGAGAGAGAAAGAGAGAGAGAGAGAGAGAGAGAGAGAGAGAGAGAGAAAGAGAAAGAGCATTGGGAGGGAGGAAACTGAGCAAGGAGAGAAAGAAAGTTTAGAAAGCAGAAAGGACAGCACAGTGCATTGACCAGCAGCAGAGTGGACTAAGTGAAACCTTCAGAAGGACAGAGTCTGCAGAAACTGGACAGAATTTGCGCTGGACTGTAAACACTAGGGAAAATAAGGAGCTTTAATCTGCAGAGGTATAGAACCATTACTCTCTATTGCTACATTTTGACTTATTAAATATATTTTAATTGGACTGTAGACTGTAAACAACTTTTGCACTTAATGTGTATTTCTTGAGGAGAGTTTGGAATTCACTAAGTTGACTTTGTTCTCCTGTTAAACTCAGTGCTATCAGGTTTAATTAAAGCAACCTAAATTTGGAGCATGTAAAACTGCCTTCAAAGTAAAAACAAATTTGCATTGGAGCTGTTTCCATAAAATGAGCCTCAGGGAAGTGTGCCAGTTACATAATATTACAATATAGCATTTCAAAGTGAAGGTCAGCTAAATTTTATAAGCTAAAATTTTTTTTATTGAATATGCTGCATGTTTTTGTTGTGGATTATTATTTTTGGCTTCAAAAAGAGTAAAAACCAAAATCCACTTGGTCTGACGCATTTCTGTTATGTAAAGGTGATATTATGAATGTATGGTTGTTAAATTTGGTTGTCAATTATGTGCATATATGCGTCACGTACGGGGGAGTTTCTATGTTAATGGTGGAAAGTGGCACATTTTAATTGTCACTGAAATGGTGCTACTGTGATTTTAAAGTAGTACATATGGGGCACAGCACTGGATAATCTGATTTTCAGTGATGTTATAGTGGATAAGATATATGCTGTAGTTGATAATGATGAATTCTACAGATTACAGTAGTAATATTCGAAATGGTTTTTAATTTTCAGTAACAGTTTATGGTAGAACCAATGGTTTTAGAGTTTTAAGTAATTTTAAAATGTGGGTGTATATACATTATTTGGATTGGATTCATAGTCATTTATGTATATTGCATTTACAATTTTAGGTCAAGGTCTTTAAAGTGTCAGATTTTGCAGTTTTAGGCCTGCACAATATTTTTAAGTCACACATATGTCATATATAAATCATATTTAAGTCATAGCTCTACCCAGCTAAATCTTTGATTTTGTAATATAAGCCTTTTGTGTTAGTAGTCAGTTATGTAACACTAACAGAGCAACAACACCAGTCACAATCTTCTAGCTGTGGCTGTCCTCTATTCAGTTCAGTTTAACTGTGAGCTTATAGCTTTTCATATTATGTCAAGAGTGCGGGGACTAGAAACCATCTGTAAATGACAATATTCATGTGAATTGTTACCTCATCTACTTACGTAAATGATTCTGTTACTACAGTAGCGTTACTGTGACATCGTTTTATTGCATCAACGTTTATAAGCAAGCAGGGATTTTAAAAGACCTCGACTATTTACACTAACACAGGTTTTGGGCTCTTTCTGCTCTCTTGTATTCCCTCAGGCATTTCCCTGGTGTAACGAGTTTAGGCATGCAACTATTCAGGAATTATGCATGGACTTTCTTATCTGATTACACTAAACAAACCGTTCATGACAAAAGAAAATCTAGGTGTGACTCTTTCACAAATAACCTTTTCATGTTCCATTTGGCAGCTATTTTTATGGCCTAATGCTCAAAGGAATCTGCAGCTTTACTGTGGTATAAAGCCCATTACCATGGAGAATACTTTTGATACCTCAATTCCCTTATAAATAACAGAACATCTGTATATACACAGCACCTGTACATGCACAACACCCTTTAAGCATTATGTTGTAAATATGTTCTGTAGCCATTGTGTTTCTATTCTTTTCAAAGTACAGAAAAATCACTGCCTGTAGTTTCTGATTGTACTTGATCATATAATCATTTAATGAGGACTGTATGTTTGTATGTGTGTGTTTGTGTGTGTGTGTGTGTGGTGTATGTGTGTGTAGATGGAGTACACAGTGACAGTGGCAACAGGCACCTCGGAGTACTGTGGCACTAATAATTATGTGTTTATCACTCTGGTGGGCGAGAACGGAGAGAGTGAGAGGACCCTTCTGGACAACCCGGGCCTGGACTTCTGCAGAGGCGCAGTGAGTGACTCTGCAGTCGGGTGTATGGAGTATGGGGGTCCTTGAGTTACAACAGTCTCGACATTTGACTTTCGAACTTACAAAGCTCACTCCCTCTCCCACTCCACTTACATCTTTAGCCTCGTACTTACGGATTTTAGTTTTTATGATTTTACAACCATGTTAGGATAGGTGGGTGACTTAGGCTTATGTTTTGACTTTCACCAACATTCGGGTTACATCACTGTCTTTGGAACAGATCTGTGGCATAACTCCAGGACCCCCTTTATATAAAAATGCATTCAGCTTTCAGTATAACTCGATTTATGCAAATTACCTCTGTTCTAACTGGCTGCCTTTTATTATGCTGCATTCAAAAATGCACTCTGGACTGAAGCACTGTGAAAAAATATTGTGTTGTTTTTTGTGAGATCAGATACAAACTGGGTTGTGAATGGTCAGTTTTATCACGACATGTCTGTTTTTTCTCATTCCTTTCCAGGTTGATGACTACACGGTGCAGAGCCCAGGTCCTCTGGGCCGTGTGCTCCTGGTGCGCTTGGAGAAGCAGAAGTACTGGGTGGAGGATAACTGGTACTGCCGCTATGTGCTGGTCACTCCTACAGAAGGGGGCACCACCCAGACCTTTCCCTGTAATTGCTGGCTTGTGGGGGATGTAAAGGTGGAGGTGCGGGAGGGCACAGGTCAGTCCAATCAATTCAGACACTAGAGGGCGTTCATGGACTGTTCAAAATGAATGGGTCTTTTAAAACTTTTGAGCAAATTTGATTTGGCGGATGCCCTTATGCAGAGCGACCTACAGTCATTACGTACAGGAACAGTACCCCAGGAGCAACTGAGATTTAAGTGCCTTGCTTTAGGATACAACGGTACAAAGTGGGGGCTCGAGTCTGTGACTTTGTGGTCATCATGTTCACAGGCATGTGCGTCACCCACTAGGCCACCACCACCAGTATCACAGTCAATGATACTCGTAAAATGAAATAGTTTTCATGTTCTCAAAAGAAATGAAGTCCCTGTATGAATGACCTGAAACATATGATATGAAATCTAGGTTTCACAGGGTATCACTAGGTCACCTCTTGTCTGGTTTGCATCATTTTTATCTGATAGGAGTTTCTCTGTTTGTGTGGGCGCATGCACATCTGCCACTACATCTTTAACTTGTGGGGTACCTCAAGGATCTGTGCTTGGGACAATCCTATTTTTATTATACATACTTCCCCTAGCTCAAATTTTTCAATATTTTAGTGATTTTTCATCCCAATTTTATGCAGATATCCAGCTTTACAGTTTAAGCCCCAACAAATGTTTACATGGATCTCCCTGGTTAACTGCCTGTTGAAACTCATTAAATGTCTATCAACCAATAATGTAAAGTTAAATGTTGAGAAAATCAAGGCTAGGTTTTTTGCCTCTCCTGACCTCCACCTGGCTTTATTTCACAAATTATCTGTGTCTACGTAATCTTGGAGTTATGCTTAATCAGTTTTGATGCCCATGTCAGGCTTCTCAGTTATTCTTGTTTTTTCCAGCTAAGAAACCTTTCCAAATTGCGAAATGTTGTGTCTAGTCAGGAGATGAAAATGCTCATCTACGCTTTCATTTCCTCACGTCTTGACTATTGCAACTCAAATTTACTTGCCTTCTCAAAGAAGGTCTTTACCCATCTTCAGACTATCCAGACTGTGCAGCTGCTAGGCTATTAACATGCACCCACAAATCATCGCACATTACACCAAATCAATCTAACCTTTATTGGCTCCCTGTTGAATACAGAATCCAGTTTAAAATCCTGGTTCTCACTTACAGAACCTTGCTTGGCCAATCCGTTCATTACATTACCAGCCTTCTGCAATATCACCTAAGTGTCCATACTCTGAGATTAACAGATTCTCATGCCCTGTCAGTTCTTAGGACCAGATTAAAAATGCGAGGTGACACTTCATTCCTAGCCTATGGAAGAGCCTTCCAATGCCACTGCACTCCTTTGAAAAGCAACTCAAAACACTTTGTTTAAGCATGCATTTAATTAGCCATATATTTATTTGTATTTATTATATCAATTGTTCACTTGGATACATGCATTTCTTTCAGGTAATTCATTTCTTTTCCTTATTTTATTTATTTCATTTATTTATGCCCTGGTTGCTCCAATTTTCTTTGATTTCTACATTCATTTTTAATTGCTTTGTAATTTGTGTCTGCGAAAAATGCTTAATAAATATATTTTATTTACTTACTAGGCTGCTTGTATCCACATTCCCAAGGAATTTTCAAGGAATTGAACACAAAAAGGCATTGTTCCTATTTTCTTTTTTTTCTCTCATAGCTAAGAAGTTGGGCGAGGACACCCTGCCTCAGGAGCTGGCCCACAGAAAGGCAGAGCTACAGGAGAGACAGAAAACATACAGGTTTGGACACCACAGTGCTATGTGTCTGCTATAATTATGTGTGACAGTAGGATCCTTACATCCTGCAGTTCTCCATCAAGTTCACACTGCTGGGAACAACAAAATACAGACCTGTAGAGACATAGAGGTTTAGGCTTAGGCTGGGACAGATCTTTCTGATGTACACATGATGCACCATAACTGGAAAAATGATAGCATTATTGATTAGATTTGTTTTTTTCAACAATGGTTAAATGACAAACCATTAAAAAGTCTTCTCTACCATGTTAGCCTGAGTGGCGAGGGATTTTGGTTAAGTAGGTGCTCATGAGTGAGAAATGGGACATTTTACTGCCTAATAGGCCTCATAGGAACATCTTATTAAGATCTCAAAGACTGCAAGTGCGCATCCATCATGTTTGTGTTTTCATAAAGACAGCTATAAATATCTAAATGTCATTCGTACCTATGCCTCTCTCTCTTTCTGTATTAGTCTTAGTTTATGCTGCAAATATCACTTTTGTGTCTGTTTTGTCCAGAGGAATCATAAACTTCTTTCTTGTAATAATGCACAACGATACACTTGAATAATCCTAATTTCTGCTAGTGTCCCTATGGGTTTTGACACTGTCAACTACCAGTGGGGTGAGATCACACATGGCAGCAGCTTCACAGTAACAAGCAACATATTTAAATGTTGCAGTGACCAATTTAAATATATGCTAGCACTGTTTATTGTAGTCAGATAGCCATTGATGCATCTTATACTAAGCATGCCTGCTATCACATAGGATATGTCATTATCCCTTGTCTTTATGGTTTGTGTTATATTAGGTGGTGCGCATGGGCCCCTGGCATTCCCAAATGCATTGACGCCAAATCCGAAGCAGAGTTACCCCAGGATGATCGCTTTGCCAATGAGAAGCGCAGTGACTTTGAGGGATCACTTCATTATGCGTGTGTAACGCATGATCTCATACTTAATGTCAAGTCTTAATGACCACAATGTTAAAGAGACACGCATCTACTCAATAATTCATGCTTAATATTTTCTCCTCTTTAGGCTTTTAGAGCTCTCTCTGAAGAAGCTGGCCATCAGGTTTGGAAAGTCCTGGGATGATCTGGATGACTTTAAACGAATATTCTGGAAACTGAAGAGTCCTATTGCTGGTTTAGTATCCCTATGTAACACCTCTCCTACTGTGCAACAGAAATACATTCATTTTGACCTTCACTCATAAGAAATATTTAACAAATTAATCATATTAACCACTTGTTATTGTTATTATTATTATTATTATTATTATTGTTGCTGTTATTATCATTATTAGTATTATTATTATTAATATTATTACAATCTGTATGTTAATTTTACAAATATAATTTTCCTCATTACATCCTTTTCCCAGGTTCACATGCTATGTCACTGTAGTACTTGATTTTTAACATTTCTATTCAAGGCCAGATTACAGTCCCTACAAGCCACTGGGAGTTAATACCATGAAGCTGATGCCATTGTGTAACTGAACATTTTGCAACTGATGACACTTATACAGCAACATTTCATTTTTTATTAGTTTTTGGTTTCGAAAAGAGTAAAAACCACACACCACCTTAGTCTGACGCAAAAGGTGCACTGGCTAGTGGTGGATTGCATATTGGATATGGCATTCTCCACAAACATGCAAATATGCAGCTGAGGAAGCCGGGTATGATATTTAATATGTTACTGTGTGTTTGTCACAACTTTTCCAGCTTAAATTCTTTTTTACATATATGCCATGTATACCCAAGGCCCTTTGTCAAACAGGACACCAGGATGCTCACCCAAGTTACTCTGATCTTAGATCCAGCCATATTTAGAGGATACAACAGTAAAAAGAAACTGTGTTTACTTGGTGTTAAAACCTCACCCTTATGCACCATGCTTTAATACTAATTTGCTTTGTGGATGTGATTAGAATACACTATGGAACACTGGAAGGAAGACTGGTTTTTCGGCTATCAATTTCTGAATGGCTCAAACCCACGGATGATTCGGAGGTGCAGGATGCTGCCCTCAAACTTCCCTGTTTCTGGAGACATGGTGCAGGCCTCTTTAGCACCTAACACCACCCTGGACAAAGAACTCAAGGTAGGATCTACATTTGTCTGGATTTGAGCAGACAGTGCAGTTTGTTTGTCCTTGAGTAAACCTGTCATGCACTAGAACTTAAAAGGTCACAGAAATATTGCAGTGCTTGAGATTTACTTTCTGACTTTTCCAAAGGCTGGAAATGTGTACCTGGTTGATCATGGCATATTGGATGGTGTCCCTTCAAATGTGATCAGAAATATGAAGCAGTTCATTGCGGCTCCTCTGTGCTTACTCTACGAGCATCCTGACACAGGCCTCATTCCCATTGCCATACAGGTAATGTTCACTTAAAAACAATAAACTTAATTATATATTGACATTAATTGCAACCGATCATTATCCACCCACAAAATGTGTTTGGCCCATTGAGGGAGGAGTACAGGTGACTATTACTCCTGTCCTCCTCCTCTTCCATCCTTCCCGCTGCTTATCTCCTCCCCTCAATTCCTCATTGGCCTTCTGGGGTAGGACTAATAAGAGGGAAAACAGGAAAATATAGAGAACAACTTGTTACTTGTAAAACAGGAAAGCAGATCTTCTGCACCATCATCAAATTTGACGTTGATTATTGATTAACTAAGGAAATCACTGTGTTTGTTTGAAAGCACACCATGGTTCTGCTGTTAGCCAATCGTTGGTGCTGCAGTGGTTTAGTTTTTTCTGAATTGCGTATTTTGGACAAAATAGACAAAACTTTTGGGAGGTCTGACCACTTCTTAATCATCTCATTACATAAAAAAAGACAGATGAGGCACCCATAGATGAGCCCTCAATGAATGGGGCTAAACGAGGCTAAATCCTTGTGTTGCAACGTAGAAAGAACACAAGTTACAGTCAGATTTAATGGGATTTTTTACCAACATTATATGAAGCTGCAAGGCCAGTTCTGTGAGGAAATGCTTTTGTGAGCCGAGCACAGGTCAGTTATTTTATGTTAACCATACACCAGCTGTTCAACTGAGGGCTTAATGAAATTAGTTTCATACGGTGAGTGTTGGGTGTTCTCACCAAATCCATTCCACAGACCTTAAATGCCTAATGTAATTACATATTAAATTCTCTTCGCCATCAGCTTGAGCAGAATCCGAGCAGGGACACACCCATCTTCCTACCAAATGACCCACCGCTTGCCTGGCTGTTGGCTAAAATGTGGGTTCGTCATGCTGAGTTCCAGGTGTTCCAGTTGCTATCCCACCTGCTGCGCACTCACCTTGTAGTGGAAGTGGCCTGTGTGGCCACACTACGGCAGCTCCCTGCAGTCCATCCCATATACAAGGTTAGTGTGAAAGTAAGGTTGCGCATCAGTTCATACAAGGAGGAGCTACAGTCCATTTTAGTGTTTCTGTCAGTGCTGAAGTGCTGTTTTGACAGATTGATTCAGGGATCGCTTTATTGTAATTATTCCATTGCTTACACTGAGAAAACAGATGGCCTAAAAATCTAGACACTGTTTGCACATTAACCAAATATGTGCAATCAGGACAGGCATTCACTTTTTAGCAAAAATTAGGCGTAATATATTTATGTGTGAGGAAATTATGTATTCATGAAGTAACAGTACATCAGTTAAGCAGCAAGCGAATCTAAAGATAACCATCACTCCCTCTCACTCTATCTCGCTCTCTTCTTCTCTCTCTCCTCTCTCTCTCTCTCTCTCTCTATCTATCTATCTCTCTCTTCTTCTCTCTCTCTCTGCCACAGCTACTAACTCCTCATCTGAAGTACACTCTGGAGATAAACTGTCGCGGGCGCACGCAGCTCATCTCTCCTGATGGCATCTTCAAAAGGGTCAGCCTCTTTATTCTTGACCAGCTGCTGAGCTGGCCTTGAAACGGTTGATATTTCAGTGATATTACACATGGTGGCCTTTTGAAACACTAGAACCCAGTTTGACATGTCTGCTTTATGAGAGCAGTGGTTCTTGAACCAGACTTCAGGGACTGGGTTGGAGGAAAAATATGTGCCCTCTGGGGGTCCCTTAGGACTGATTTGCTTTAGAACATACGTTCACAACAGTGAGGTTTTCGCTAGAGTTATGAAATGGGAAAATGCTCTAAAATGTAAGTACAGTGCCATCTGGTGGTCAATCTTACACTGAACTACTAGCGAAAACATCTACATATTAACTGAAGTGAATTTTGGATGAGAAAACAAAAACCTTAATTAAGGAAGATTCTTTATGACCAAACCACATTTACAACCCTAGTTTTTAAGATTTTGTATTTTCTCAATTTGCCAGTATGACACCAATGAGTCTTATAATTTCATAATAAAACTGTGCGAGGCGTCTGAATCTGAGACCACTCAACACGGAATTTCTTCAGATCCTTAAGATCACAGACCCTCTCTTGGACTCACATCACAGGTTTTAAACTCGGTCAAAAGCTTGATTCCACCATTTTTTGTGGATTACAACATATATTTTGGGTCTTACTTGAAGATTCAGACATGACATAGCTGTCTTATTTTAGTAGGATCAGACAGATTTTCATTTAAAACCTTTCAGATCTTTATTCAGTCCACAGTGTCATTTATCCTATCAATAGACTTGGTGAGCACAAGATACTACCAGCAGATCTCCAATAATGATCCTTAATAATCCTTAGTAATCCTTACAAATCCTTAGTAAATCTTGGCACTCTAAGCATTAACCTCACTGGGTGTGAGAGTACAGACCAAGACATGCTTCTGCTTCCTCTCTCATGTCAGTCACCAAAGCACTTCACAAAACTTGGCAAAAGGGTATGCAGAGCAGCCTCACTAACAGACATTCTCAGGTGTCACTTCTTGGACCACTTCTGTTCAGTACAGAAATGGACTTGAACACATTGCCGTCTTCAGTTGGCTGCATTAGGAAGTTTTGAGAGTATGTTTTGTTATACTAAACATTTCCAGAACAGGAAAATAGGTCAAACTTGGACAGATCTGACTGATCGGTATGAAAGGGATCCCTTGTGGTGTGCGGTCAAACCAGACTGATTATCAAAAGATTATCCTTGATTATCAATGTAAATTCTCAGCTCACATAATGTTAAATACCAGATCCTGCAGATTCCTGCTCCACAGCGTCAGGAGAATATCAACCTTCCAGATTTCAGAGACTCCTCAACATCCAGTGCGAGCTCTAGTCTTCTCTAGATATCACACATTCTCCCAAGTTACTCGTGCGGTAGCTGTAATTAGATTCAAAGCTCTGGTCTTCACATTCCAAGCTTTAATGGCTTCCACATATCCTAATGTATAATATCCTATCTGAAATCTTCAGTTTTCAGAACTCTTGACAGGTTCTCTACAGTGCATGGTGTGTCACTGTGTGGTTTCTCTACTTCTTCTACACACTCTTTGCTTCATTGTTGACTCCCTTTTCTTTGGTATGAGTTGTTTACATCAGCACCAGCTGAGCAGCCTTTTATTTCTTTGCAGGTTGTGTCCACAGGTGGGGAAGGACTGCTGGTGCTGGCTCAGAGAGAGTACAAAGTTCTGACCTACCGTTCTCTTAAGCCCACCTTTGAATTTGTGGACCGAGGTGTCACTAAACTCAGAAACTATTTCTACAAGGACCACTCTCTGATGCTCTGGGGTGCCATTCAACAGTGAGAATTCTACCTGTGTTACTGCTCCGTCTTCTGCATACACCTGACTCTTATTTTATTGAGAGGTTGCTGTGGCATACCACTGTTGCTCTTTGATTTTGCATAATTATTGCAAAATTCAATCATATGCAAACAAAGTAATTCAGAGTGGTTTTATATGGAATTTCATTCTTTTAAATTGTGGCAATAGGAAAGAGGGATCAGGGTGTCTACAACAAAAAATATAGCTACTTTTATTTACTGTCCACCAGTAGACCAACACAACATCAGAGTTTTTGGTAATGTTAAAATAGTTGAAAAAAAGGGCTGATGGAATATTTTTCTTTGGGGGTTATTTTATTTCAGCTCATGAACCAATCAACCTGATCAAAGAACATAAACAAGGACATTAGTCTCATTGCTTCTGCTTCTAGAGCAGTACATTTTGAAACAAAACCCTGAATTACATTGTTTCTAAATTAATTGTTATTATGCAGAAAGTGCAATTTCATAACTGTGCACTTCCTCATTGTAGATAATAAAGAAAACGCATTATTAATCGTCCCATTGTTTAGTTAAACACATTCAATAGTAAAACATTTGTTTATCAGTTTGTTACCATATCTTGATACTGAACTCTCTCTCTCTCTCACCCTTTCTTCCACAGGTTTGTGTCAAGCATGGTGTCTCTGTACTACAGCAGTGACAGTGAAATAGAACAGGACTCAGAACTGCAGGCGTGGATTAAGGATGTGGTTGACGAAGGCTTTGTAGACGTGCCTGAATTTGGTCAGTTCCCAAAACACAAAAGCATTGTGGTGCACAAGTGGAGCCTGTTCCTCACCTGGAATCACCGCATTCGTCCATGTGAAGACTAATGAATATGTTCTTATATTATTATCTTTGACAGGGCTGCCTAACAAACTTAAGACGAAAGAGGAGCTTATCACTCTGCTGAGTGTTATCACCTTTATCAGCACGGCTCAACATGCAGCAACCAACAACGGACAGGCGAGTTTCACAGCACAATACTGAAACCCCTTACTTGTATTATCTCTGTACGCCATTATAATATGGTAGCTGGTTAGGGAGTTGTCCATGCAATCAGAAGGTTTTGTGTTTGAATCCCAACACAGAGAGTGGCACCACTGAGGTTCCCTTTAGCAAAGGAAGCCAGGTGCTGCGTTCCTGGCTGCCTGCCGCTTCACTTGGCAAATGGGTTAAATACAGAGCAAGAATTTCACATTGCTCACACTGTGTGCTGTAGTGAGTGTTCCCAGGTTCAACTCCCTAACCACTATTTCCTATTATGCAATATATATAATGCATTCCTATATTAATTGTCATTTTCTCTTTGTATCTGAACATCAGTTTGACTGGTGTGCGTGGGTCCCCAACACTCCTTGCACAATGCGCCAGCCTCCACCCACAGACAAGGATGCGGTCACCATGGGGCTGATCATAGACACCTTGCCAGATATTAGCCAGTCATGTGTGCAGATGGCGATCACATGGCATTTGGGAAGGGCTCAGCCAGATGCTGTGAGTCAATACTCTAGCAAATTCTTCCTCATTTTTATAACCACATCACCTACTTTATAGTAGTTTCTGCATAATATATAGTAGTACTGAATAAGCCTTTTAATTAATAAACAAAGTCTAGAGTTTAGAAATGAACAAGGTTTTTCTGTTGTCTCAAAGCAGGTTCAAAATGATTGAGTTGTTGGTTATAGTGCTTTCAGGACTAAATTGTAAGAGTTTTATTTCAATATGTATTAACGATCGTATACCTCCTTGAGGGACAGCATACCGTCTCTTTAGTATGAAGCTTTATATGGACAATTTTATGGCACTCCTTGCTATTTACATTGTTTCTTCTTGTCTCTCATGCACATGCTCAGATCCCCATGGCACAGTACGCGGACCAGTACTTCACTGAGCCGGCAGCTTTGAAGGTGATCGAAAGCTTCAGGCAGGAGCTGCAGGACATTGAGGAACAGATTATGAAGCAGAATGAGGGCTTGGAGCTCCAGTATCTCTATCTGTGTCCCAGTCGGATTGAAAACAGCATTACTATTTAAAAAAAAGAGTCCGACTTGGTTCATTTACCCCACTTGGGAAAGTCATTCAGCTCAGGACAGATACAACATATCAGGCAAAATATCTCCAAAATGGTTTCAGTTTTTAGATGAAGAAAAACACTTTCAACTTGTAAGTTAATATAACAGCATTTCATTCCAAATTATTTTGGATCCTTTCTGTTGAGCTATTCATCACATACAGTAAAGGCTGGATGATGGTTTCAGTTCAAACAGCTATTTTACAGCAGTACATACACATACAGATTTAAAGGTATGAGAGAAACTCTTTTGAAAAGCCTTTTTTTCCTTAAAATCTTCTTGTGTGTATCTTCAATATATACATTTCATAAAATGGGTGTGGAAATCATGTATGTTCATGTATGGTCTTATTTCTATGTTATTGGTTTCAGTGGATGTTTCACAAATAGATACACATGCTGTCTGAATCTGAAAATGTACTGTGAACATTGTAAATGCCATTTAAGTCACATGGAGGATGTTACTTTCAACATGTTTCTGTTTTATTGTTATTAAAAAATGTGGCACAAACACATTGTTTAATTTTCTTCAAGTAAGCCAATACTCTCATTGACCACACACAGTGGCACAGGTTTCATTCTTACACGTGAACAATTTTAAGGCAGTTGGTCCAAAGTCAAGTAAGGGGTAATTAAATGGTTGTAAGGTGTGCTGCTCTATACAGCAGGAATCCTGCCATGAAAATCAATCTGAATAATAATGCTCTTTTTTAAAGGCACACATCTGGTAAAGCTTTGAGTCTGATTACACTTTATACAGCTATGGCAATTTCCTCCAACGATATTATAGTTTCAATATACTGTCTTATGCAAATGTTTAAACAACCCTGGTCAACTTATATGTTTTACTGATCTTCTACGAGAGGACCATCTTAAATATGTCAACAGAAATATGTACCCTGTAAAGTCATTTTCACTTAGAAAAACAACAAAACCAGGGGTGCCTGAACATTTGCAAACATATATTCCCATGATCAAATCCAGAAGTGGAGAAATACAGCAAGATCACGTTCATTAGGAGGTTGTGCTCAATCCATTAGATGGTGCTAATGCACGAGATACTCATTGCGTTTATTAACCCGGACATTGTAAAAAGACACAATGCCGACCACAACATAGATTCCTGCAGCGATGAAGCAGTTGTAGCCAACTTTGTTGTAAAGTTCGTAGACGTTCTGCACTGGGTTTTGCCTGCAAAAGGAAGAGAGGAAAGTTTGTTTATAAATGAGCTGAAAAGCAGCAATGCTTTAGGGCTCATTCAGGTTAAAATGATTAAAGGCTTAAGGGGTTTTATTGCAAGGTGTGATATCCCAGTTCTGCATGAATGTGTTGTTCCAGAGCAAATTATTCTACACGCCACACTTCATCTGCCTTACTGACTCACACAAACTCTCATCCAACTGCTAACAGTACACAAGCAAATTAAAAAAGGCCTCAGAAGTTGCTTTATACCAGTATGAGTCTGAGATGTGTTTATTACAGCTCCTTTCCTCTGTGAAAAGGGAAGAGTGTGATAGGAAATCTCACGTGTTGTGTAAGTCCTCCTCTGTGACGGGCACATCCTCGAACAGAGTGGCCGAATGAGTGGTGAAACAAATCCCCAGCAATGCCTAGAGGAAAAGCAGGAGTGTTTAATGAAGAGTGGATGGTTACAGATGTCTCCAAAATGTGGAGTGGACCTTCAGAAGCCTTGTTTAAGAAAATACTTTCAATCCATTCAAATTCCAATGCTGTAATAGAGTAACAGAAATTCAGAATCAGAAAACTTGACTGATTCCAGAGGAAGTAAAGTGACCTCTCATAGTCACATGTGAAAACAGCACAGCACACAGTTTGAATGGTGTGAAATTATTTTTCAGTATTGATCCCATTTGCCAAGAGAAGCAGTGGGACCTCAGTGGTGCCACTAGCAGTTTTGGGATTCAGACCCAGGACCCTGCCA
>JBBMFX010000011.1:10618264-10630561 GCA_037832545.1 Rhabdalestes septentrionalis
CCCAGCAGGGCTCAAGCACTGTGACCTGTAGCAAAGCCAAATCAGGAGGGTTCAGGAAAGAGGTCAGGGCTGCTCTCAACATGCTTAGAGACAAGCTGAGATTGGAACAAAAACAGGTATGTCTGCAGCTGTGCAATGATCTCAAGCTGACAAGATCAAGCTCTCTTTATTATTGTAATTAATATGATAAAATGTATTATCTTTATAGTAATTATAATCATTATTATTAATATTTTTGTTGTTCTTGTTAGAATTGTTACCAGTGTGTGTATGTGTGTTTTAATAGGCAATAATCTGCATGACTCTTCTGTTCTAGGCCATACCTCCTAGTGATGCAGTCAAACAGAGACCTCACTATAAACAAAGTGACTTGCAGAATTTCAGTTTGAAGGAGCTGAATGCATTGAAGACCACACTAAGTAAAGACATACACAGTAAGATGTTTTTGTTTAATTTCCTATAACATTTTATAAAACATCCAGCACACTGCATAACACATCTCAGTTTTGTCCATGTTCGAGGAAGTGACCAAAATAACATACATTTCTCATGTTAATGTACAGATGTCCATATACAAGCAGTTGTGTTACACTAAAAGGGGCCTTGCAGTGATTTTGTGGTACAGTTTTATTGCTATATCGACTCAGTACAGATGTTAATCTTGTGATTTGATCTGATTTACTTTCCATTAAGATGATCAAATCACCTCCTAAAGCAAATTCCCCATTAAAAATTACTTCAGAGTTCCTGCAGGACAAACAAGTGAAATATGAGAATATTTCAGATTACACTATCCAAACAATCTGCAGCATCCTGAACTCAGACACATGCCACAAGTGTTTTTGCTTTCATAGGCCAACCACATTTACATGCTCTTACAACTACATACCTGTAGATTTCACAGTAGAGACTGAATAATTTGAAGTGGATTTTTTTACAGTAATTACTGAAAGTTAAATCCTCACTCTCAGAATAAAACATCATATTTAGACAATAAAACAAAATATTTAAACAATAAAATGGGGGAAATTGAGGGGTAAAAATTGTTTTATTTCATTTTAAGGCTATTTCTGTTGGTTGATTTATTAGGAAAAGTGCACACAGGCAGCTGGCATTCTAACATGTTTAAAAGAAACACAAGGTTGCTTTTGATACAACAAAAACAATATTACTTTGTAGCAATAGTGTCTTATAGAGGTTTGGGCCAGTAGAGTGCCATAATATTTTGTGTAAGGTGCTGCAGCTGAATGCATTCAAAAATGTCATTTATTGTCCGCTAGCAAAGAACCACCAATAAGACATATTGCAGTTAGATACCCCACCTTGGTTAAATTATAATGCACACTGCTCCATGAGTCCCATATTTACCATGGCAGAGTGAGTGAAAAGCTGCCACAGACTGAGAAACTGTGATTAGAATTGTGCACTGTATTTTAAAATGATGAAATCTAGCACCATGGATGGGCATTTCGCTACCTCAGTTGTGTAAGCACATACGTACAAAAGTGCAGCTATATAGTAGGTGCACCCGGCAAAATAACCAGTGAGTGTTGGTTTAAATTAGGCATACCTAACACTAGTGCAATTTTCAAATTGTAGAAGTTGCCATTTTATTATATATCCTACATTATTTATAAGTATACTCCCTACTAAATAGTTTTAAATAGGGAAATTGTACCTATTAACACAGAGCTTGTGAAGGCACAGTCTGGCACACTACAATCAGTGTGTTCTGAGGTTCTTAGGAACAAAAAGACCTGGATTTTAATTAGCGGAATAAAATTTTGATGCAATTGTAAGGAAATATTTTACTGAAATCATACATCATGCTGGGGTGCGCCCGAGGTTCCAGGGTGGGGGACGGGTGCGGCTTGCTGGCTGATCTCAGGGCGTTCTAGACTTCTCCAGAACACATAGATTTGCAGTCTGCCAGTAAACATGAAAGACTCCCTAGGGAGGGCAATGCCTTTGAATGCCCCCTGTTGGCAAAGGCAGTGATCCCCACCTAATCTCTAGTGTGTGTTTGTACAATAATGCATATGTTTTTGTGTGTGTGTTTTCTAACAGTAAAGTATTGAAATGTTGATAGCTGGTTTTAAGATATACTTACACATTTATGTGCATGTAGAAACAGATAGAAATGCAACATGAGATCATATATAATAGATCATTTTGTGTATGTGTTATGTGCATAGACCTCAGCTCAGAGTTAGTGGGTCGGCTTCTTACAAGGGACCAGCTGAGGACAGAGCAGGATGCCATGTTACTGGAGATTCAAGATATGACATCACTGTGATACTCCAGACAGAAGAGGTCACTTTGGTCAAGAGACATGAGTGACACTGCCACATGAAATGAACCTACAGACCTGGGAGATCTACCTGGAAGAATGACGTTGTACTGTGAAAAGCTTCACCACTCCAAAAGACTGGTTACATTGCACAGATTTGCAGTCATATTCTTTGTGTTTTTTATATTTCTGTTGTTGTTGTTGTTTGTTTATTTCTATATTGTTGTTTTTATTTTTAAAGGGTGTTTTAAGGGATTGATCAGCTGCTATTGCCTAAGGAGCAACCTCTTCCAAAGTCCAATTGTTTTTGACAAATCATTCTTTTTACCTTCTTTAATTCCATTTAATTGACATTTGCATCCCATTTACGGTGATGTATTGTGTGCATAATTTGATAGTCAATAGTTTACAGTCACACGCAGACACTTGAGGAGGGAAAAGATAAGGCAATAGACTTCAGAAGGGATGATACATGTTACAGAATATTCTGCACCTGCGCTCAGTTCAAATGAAAAAATCATGTAACAGTGGTAAAGTCAAATGAAATTGCAGTTTAAGATTGTTAAACACTACCTAGGAGAATAAAATGGCGTTGGTGTACACATCTTGGGCTCTTGAGTCAATTTTTTTTTCTTTTTGTATATTCCTTATATAGGTTCCATTTGTTCACTTTTCTTTAAAAGTGATTTAAAAAAAAAAAAGACAAAAGTTTTAAACAAAACAAAAAAGACCAGATGTGTGTGTGTGTCATGCCCTCCCAGAGTTTGTGTCTTCGAAAGGCCAGCTCAGCACAAATAGAAGAAAGAAGATAGACGGGGGAGGGACTGATTATGAGGCGAAGGGGGACCATGAAGAAGGGAGGGATGGATAGACTGGTCCAAAATAGATCAGAGGTAAAGTGGAGCAACAGTTTACAGTTCTATAGTGAGCTAGAGAAAATCAGTGGTCTTGATTTTCTTTACTTTTCTATTCACATGTACTTTGTCACCCACACTGCTGACTGGACAACGAAATAGAGATGCATTGATATCGGCTTATTTCCATTTGTGATTCTTCAGCAGACTGAAAAGGGATTTGTATTTCTCGCACAGCTGTCTTCAGCTGAACTGGTAAGTTTTCTAGCTTGTCTTTTCCAGCATACAGTCAAACTCAGTGACCAAGGTTTCATACACAGCCTTACTGGACGCACACCCTGCCTTGTTTTTTTCAGTGTTTGAGGGATGTGATTTCTGAGAAAAGTTTTTCAGGCTATATGGCTTTATTTTCTTTGCAATCATAATATTCCCCATAAAGGAGCAAATGGATGATTAATCATAAAATTGTTGACTGACCTCTTTCCAATGTTGACATAATGTCTTATATGTTTCTCAAGTGTTGAGCAATAGCTCTTTGCCATGCAGATACTCAGTGTCCTAGAAAGGCACGATAGCCATGGCATGTATGTAAATGTAGATCTAAAAGCTAACAAATCACTCCGTAACCAATTTTTAGGGACAGAAATCACCAAATAGGACTGTCAGGGTGTAAAAAGTAATGGTAGGATGGACAAGGAGATGGATGGACGATGAAACACTGAGGGGAAGTGTGGTTACTGATTGATGAGTTACTGAAGTGAAAAGGGTCTGAATCAGCAGCATATACTCATGCAACAGCGCAAACAGCACCACAGTTTGTGAAAGAAAAGGGGGATGGGGTGGGGAGGGAAGAAAAGGAATCAAGTAAGCAGATAAATACATTTTTGAATGAAGGGCTATGGTGACTTGAAAAGGGAAATTATTCTAGAGGCAGACAACATCACACCTTGTAATTTGTGAGAATTTGTGTTAGAGGATTTAAATACTGTGTTATATTTACAGAAACTCAAGACAGATTTCGAAATTGGCACAGCACACATCCCAAAGTACTCTGCTGGATCCAGGAGCTGGAAATTTTGAAGATACCCAAAGTGAGGATGAAACATCAACACATCCTAAACAAGAGGATCAGAAGCAGCCAGAAATGGTGACAGGTGTTCCCACAGTCTTGTCTGAACAAGGGCAAGGAGGTGACGGCCTCCTCCTTTCCTCATCCAACTCCTCTATTATAGTTTCATGCAAGATTGACGAGTCTTACAAATACATCTTTCTCCCAATTTGTTATTCCTTCACATTTGTCTTCAGCATCACCCTTAACTCTGTGGTGCTCTATCGCTCCTTTCGCCATACCAAACACTGGAATGCCTCCCTGATCTACATGGTGAACTTGGCCACCACTGATTTCATGTATGGCTTGTCTCTGCCATTCCTTGTGGCGAGCTATGTCATGCAGGACAAGTGGGTGTTTGGAGACTTCATGTGCCGCCTGGTACGATTCCTCTTCTACTTTAATCTGTACTGCAGCATCTTTTTCCTCACATGTATCTCTGTGCATCGCTACCTTGGCATCTGTCACCCCATGAGGACCATCACACTGGAGACCAATAGAGCTGTGAAGGGCAGTTGCATTCTAGTGTGGGTTGCTGTCTTTGCGTTAACTTGCCCAATTTTTCGATTTGCCCAGACTGAGTATCTTCCCCGGCAAAGGAACAATGGTGCTTCAGATGCCATTGTGAATGAAGACACAGCTAATTTAAGTGTGGTGAGGTTCCAAAACTGCTGGGATGATGCTATTGATAAAGAGTTCCCAGACTATGTTCCTTATGGGATAACGCTTCATCTTTTGGGTTTCTTTGTGCCATTTAGCATTATTGCCTGGTGTTACTCGCGTGTGGTTCTTACAATATTCCGAACTCTGCCCTTCCAACCTCCAGCCAATGGACCTGAGACGAACCGAGACAGCCGGGCAGGGGCAGAGGGCATGTCGATCATTCTAGGTGCTCACTCACCTTATGTGAGCAGGCGACGCAAGTCCATCAAGACCATCATAACCATCACGCTCCTCTTTGCCCTTTGCTTCTTCCCATTTCATGTGACCCGAACCATATTTTTGGTGCTAAAAGTGACCAGTAGGGTGCAGTGCCATACAATGCAAATGGTCTCTGTTTGTTACAAAATCACTCGGCCACTTGCATCCTTCAATGCCTGGCTCAATGCTTTGCTCTATTTCCTCACCAAGGAAAAAAGTGGGCCTTGCTGCCACAAGCCACAACCCTCCCAACATGGCCTCTTTTTGCCTTTGAGGATGTTCAGAAAAGGAGCAAATGGGGGGGATGAAGAAGAAGAGGGGAATCATAAAGACAAGGAATTCATGGAAGAAAACAATATGCTCAAAGATCTGCCCTGAGACGAAAATGAATTCCTAAGAATTATATATGTGAAATTTTGGGGTGTCAGCACTGTGTGATGACTTTGGTATGTGGTCAGACATGCTGGGTGCCTAAATGTGAAACATGTGACTCACTGTTAAACTCTTTAAATTCTTTAAAATCTTTGTTTTGTTCTTTTTTTGTGCACATACCTGAAAAGTGGGGAAATCCTAGTCTACTAATGCGATTGTTCGCAGAAAGCATTCATGCAATTGATTTGGTAATATTGCATTGTATTAGGTCTACCTTTGTTCTTGTCCTAGTTTACCTCAGTATAATGAAAACACACATAAGCTGCTATGACATTAAGTGTATCAGACGACTTGAGGACATGTTTTTTTTTCATACCTCACAATGAACTTGGGTATTTTGGTTTAGTACGAGTGAATAATGTTTATGACATGTGAAATCCTTGTTCTCACTTGTGATCATAAACGGTTGCAGTCAAGATTTATTTAGAGTCCAAATTTCTGTCAAAGTCCGTTCAATGTTCCTCAAGTGAAAGTGAACAAGACAATGGGGGTTCACAATTGGTTATGTATTAGGTGAAGTTAATAATTTCCTATTTTTCTTTTTCCAAAGGTTAACTTGCCATTTGGATTTAATATTTCACTTATCTTTAATATTTTCATTTGTAGAATTGCTTGTTTTCAGAAATACCTTGTCAAATACAATACCTTGCTTTGAATTCACCTTTGCCTTGTGCTAGTCACTTGAACTAACATATGTCCTAGGATTGGTGGACGTCCTGGTATTTCTACAACTCTAATAAAATATTTGTCATTTAAATTGAATATGCATTGCTCTTCCTTTTCTAAAATGAAATAATACAAACTCATGGTCCATGGTGGATGCCATTCTCATGCATGGTTAATAAAATCTGATCAATGGTGAATCTTTACACTAACAGAAATGCTGTATAAATGTATCACTGTGTTTGGTGTCAGTGGAAGATTGTGTAAGTCATATTTAAAGAACAAAAATGTCACTTCACTGAATGCCTCTCTGAAAATGTACATGAAAACAGTTTGTTGATACGTTTATTAAATTCTCAGCTATAAAGGTGAGAGGACTAGACTGATACTGAATGATCTTTTAGTCCATACCGCAAGCATGGCTGCTACTGCTCACCAAACTGTACTAATGTATGATAGCTGAAGCAGGTAGAGGTCTGCAAATAAATAGTTGAGAAAAACAGTGAAGTGATTATACAAATACACCTTTCCAATTACAGTCATTTTCTGAACATACTCAGCATCCAGGAACAGCGCTACTAAAGTCTGGCTGGAAATGTCTCATTTAAAAGTTCACCAGTCTAAAGGTACTGTAACCAACATGATTTAACTTCCTGAGTGAAAATAAAAGAATCTTCATTTAATAAATATTCAAAATACCAAATCCATGAAGGCCAAGAAGGAAAATCCAAAGCCATTAAGATATATGTCAGTGAGGTAAGATCCCAGTTGTGCCTTATGTCTGTAATGAGATTGTCCTTCTAAAAAGGCAAATTAATGCAATTCTGACACTGAAGAATGTAAGTTTAATTTCCTGAAGGACTGCAGAGACATAGAACCGAGCAAGCAGTTCAGGTCTGAGAGGAGAGGTGTACTGTAAACAACATGATTTGAATATTAAAAATGAACAAATGAAACTTTGTTGACACATGTGATGATAGAAAGATCCCATTTATACCTAATGCCTTACTCTTTTCTTTGTAGATAATGCAAATCTGAATCCTGAATCATTCCACTCTATGCTGTGCTAAGGACTTTATGTAACAAACGTAACTCTTGAACCTGAGTGAGTAAAGAACTCAGTTGTACCCAATGTCTGTCATGCCATTTCCAAATGAATGCAACTTTGGATCCTCTGATGCTGAAGAAAGTGAGTTAGGTTTGATGAAGAACTACAGACATAGAACCAGAGGCAAGCGAGTAGTCCAGGACTGAGAGCACAGTTCTCTTGTAACCAACATGGTGTAAGATTTTAATAGATTTTATCAAAAAAATTTTAAATGAAACTTCCTAAGCTGAAGTAAAAGCATCTTCATACTCAGAGGAGTAAAAATACTCAGGAAAGTCCCATACCATTAATACATATGTGATGCAGAATGAAACAAATTATTCCATGTCTGTCACGCCATGTTCTTTCTAAAATAAAGGCACAATTCATGCAAATCTGTCACTGAAGAAAATGAGTAAGATTTTTTAAAGAAATGCAGAGACATAGAACCACAGAATCGTGCAGGCAGATCAGGTCTGAAAGGAGACCTAAGAGCAGCAGGGGGCGCCACGTGGATCATCCGGGAATTTCAGTTTGGAAATTCAAAACAAAACCAGGCGAGGAGACTCCCGACCTGCACCGCGGCCAAAATAATCTCTGGCCGTTAAAAATATTTTACTAAAAAAAATATTTAAAAATTATAGAGGCACCTGGAAACGCCACGAATGCCCCAGATCGTTACGATTAGATAATATGCGGAATCTCGGGGTGCTTAAAAATTATAATTTGCTGAAGAAAATTTATATTTATTTTTTTCCCTGTGCCCGTGTCGTTTACCGCGTTAGAGCTGCTGCCCAGAGCCGTTGGCGCCATTTTCAAATTCTACGGCCAGACTGAATGGAAGCGTTGTTTCTTATTAATTCTCCTATTTTTTTTACTTACATTTTTTTTCGTTTACTATTTTACACTCTACAGCGACTATACTGACCGGGAAGTGAGGAAGGTAAATCAATATGTTATAATTTTTTTAATTGGACTTCTCCCTATGTTCTAAACATATTTTTTTTCCTCCCAAATGGTTAACTTATCTGTGCACTAGGTTTTTGTTTGAGTATGGAGAAGTTAGTTATACCTCTAAAGGTGCTGTGAGGAACTTGGACTGGGGAGAAAATGGGCTGCATCGTTTAGTTAAGCCTCTCAGAGTTGTGGTTATCTGGGGTTACCATTAACTAAACCAACTGGTTACTAGTAACAGAAGAAATGTCTGTTCGTGAGAAACGCCTAGTTTGTAACCTTACTTCAGCACAAGGGTGTTGATACTGTTACAAGAGTCAGTAAATGAGATATTTAGCAAGCTGCTCCTGGAGAAGGTCTGCTATGTTGGAGCTCATCTAGTCTTCATACTTATTTAGCGTCTCTTATCTTACTCTTTATCCTGGTAAAATAGCCCGTTTTATTCAAGTTCGTCACATCTTAAAAGCAGGCATCCGAATAACAATCGTGGATGTCTTAATGTCTGATTTTGCTGGTTTAGTCAGATTATATATACTTTATAATCTGATTTCCTACTTCGGAATGAACCACTCCTTATGACTTTTCTCCCCTCCTCCAACTAGCTGTGCCCTGATCCCAGGATCTAATCTGTTTCACAGATGTGATTTTCAACCGATTATGCCTTTATTTTTTTTTTTGATACTAATTAGCTCATAGAATCGCCCTAATCTCGTTTAGATCGGTTAACAGCTTTAAAGCAGATCTGACATAAAATTTTAGAATTATTGATGTATAATTTTGGTGAATTAATGGATATTATTTAATTGTGCCTTAGGTAGATGCTCACAAGTTGAGATTCACTTTTTCATAGAGTTTCGCTCAAGACCTCGGTGTCTGCATATTCAGATGGTGCTTATTTGCATTATTTGTACCCTCAACCCGAAATATTGAAATTGGACTACTGAACTCGTCATTATGTTGAAACGTTTTGTCTAATGCACGTACTGTCAAACAGTCTACGCTAGACTGATTGGCTAAAGGCCAATTTCTTTATTTTGAAAAACATTTTAGAGCAATATTAAATGGACAGGATTAGCTTTATAATGCACATAGGCTTGTATTTCCTGTTTTTTTTCCCATATTGGAGAACTACTGTACTGTTATTTCTAAAACTATTCATTTTAGACCTAAAAAAACTTTTTTCACAGTCACTATCATTCTCTCCAACTTGTGGAGTACAAATTATTTGGCTAATTAATTTGTGTTGCATGTCCTGAGATTTATTTTATTGTTTATACAAACAATAATATAGCAAGTCGATATAGGGCATGAAAATACACTCTTGTAATACTAGTTCAGTAGGCCAGATGGTGTAAAATGTTATGTACTGTGTAGTCCGATATGCAGGATATTTTACATTTTGTGACATTTAGACACTGTGACAGTGATGGTAAAAAAAAAATAAATCAGACGTCTGTTGTCTTTAGGCACTGGGGGGGGGGTCACAAGTGTGACCTTGGGGTATAGCTTATCTATACAGCTGGATTTCTCCAAGTATAATACTGGGAAAGGAACAAATTAGATTTTTTGGTCAGTGGTTGATGTTTGTCATGATAATTGTGACTCTGACACATTTGTCTTATTTATAACATTACTCTAGTTTGACAGCATTTAAATCTTTGTTCTTTCATGGGAAAATTAATCAAATTTGACAATCTGCTCATGTTTTGTTTTCTATTCTAAATGCAGTTTCATATTTTAATAATCCAGGTAAAAGTATAAGGGTACTAAATTTAATGGTCTAGTTCTCAGATGAGCCTCATCATATAAACAGATGGGCCTCATCATATAAAAACTAATATTTTTACGGGTGTACTTCAGATGCTTGCGCAGGTAGTGTGTGAAATTTGTGCACCTGCTACAGCATATATTGTTCTAACTGAATTCACATGGATATATTGCATGTGCTGAATTTTTATGCAATGCAAATGGTAATTTCAAGTGGGTTTCGTTTATATGCTAAAAATGTTCAAACCTAATGCTGTGTTTTTTATTTATTTTAGTCCACATGATTGATCTTAATGGGATTAATTCTTTATGAAAACGGCTTAGCTCATTTTTATCATATTTTATTTTCAAGTGTGTATCTTTAGTGCAAAGTGATAAAGTTGTTTTTTTTGTTGCGATTGATGTTGTTCCTTCACTGGACTGTTCTTGGTCTTCCTGTTTTTGTGTGTGGTTACTGAATCTTGGTGAACATGTTTTTGGTTGAGTTGTGTGAGGTGATACTTGAAGTGAAGGAAATTAAGAAGTTGAACTTACTTTGCAAGTAAAACGGCTGAATCTTTTAAAAAAAAATTGTGTACATGTGTGTATAAATATCTATTTTAATAATACATGTTTGTATATGAATCTGGGTGGTAATCAAGAATACTAGGGATGAAATTTAAACTGGTGTTAAGCTCAGCATATTCCATGCTGATGATTTTACATTTTCACTTAGTGTTGGGATTATAATTAGTGATTAAATCTGATTGACCTGTGTGGGAAAGGCTTTTGATCCATGTGGTTTTGTGACTTGGATTTCTTGACTTTTGGGTTGTGTGTCTTTCGCAGAGGCCTTTGTCTTTGTGTATGTGTGTGTGTGTGTGTGTTAGCCCAGTTGTCCTCCTCAGTAAAACTATCTGTGGAACCAGATCAACATATTCTCCACTTTCTGTACCTACTCTCATTCAGCCCAGAGCCCCACAGAGCCGTTTGCATAAAAAAACAAACTCCATATTCAGATGGAATTATAAAAGCTTTTTTTTTTATTTGAGCAAACTTCGATGGTGTGTGAGGGCCTTTGATCTGGTTTTTGGTGTTTACTTCATTTTCTCACCTTGCTTGCATTTTTATTTTCTTAGCTTTTTAAGCGAGGCCAAGAAAGGGCATGCCTTTGATTGGCTGAACCTAAGAACTCAAGTACTTATTTTCAGGTGTGAGGGACTCAGGTTGGTTCAGTGAGCTGCAGAAAATGCCACAAACCTCACTTTTTATCCTCGTTTCGTCTCCCTCTTTCCTTGTCGTTCTTTAGTCGAGCCTGCTCCCTCTTTTGTTCCCCCCTTCTCCCTCCCTCTTTCTCTCCCTCGCCCCCTCTCCCTCTCGCTCACTCCGTTGGCTGTGTTAATGCTTTGGCAAGGGGACAAGAAATCAAGCGCGCGAGAGCTACTAGCACTGGCGCGCCCCGTACACCAAGTCCCACAAATTAATTTTTTGCACAGAAATGGTTCAAGCAAGACCCCCCAAATTTCACACCCTTCTAAGGGGACACCAGGGCTACGTACAGATTTTTTTGGGGATTTTTCCGGCTCCCCGAAAATGTTCATTTCAATTGTAGAAAGTGATGCCCCGGGAAAAAGGCTACAACCCCTGCTTTTTATGCCTACCAAGTTCCTCAGGCAGCCTCACTAGCTTCAGCTAAGCAGAGGACTGCACACTGCATGGACTGCTGGTCTGGAAGTGAATAGGCAGAGAAAATGGGCTTAAAATAGGTGGTGAGAGGACAAAAAGGTTTAGGCACTTATTTTACAACTGGGAGCCCCCCCAACCTGGAATTGGGAACCCCCCAAGCTTTTAGACGACTGGGTGTATTTTTGACCTCAAATTAAGACTTGGAATGTCCATTGATAAGTGTATGTGTGGATTTGTTTTCTTTTTAATTCTGTTGCTACAAATTTATTTAAAGTAATCTACCTGTTTTACTTCTTGAATTTGCTGTGTTTTTTAAGGAACTTGCATACATGCCTCTTGCAGACCTACTGGGTGTGTTTTAAGGCAGTTTTAAAAAGAGGGTAAAAAAGTTCTTTTGAAGACAACTTGGCTTTCCTGAAAACTAAAACATGTTAAACTTAATTTAGTTGGTTATATAGATTTTTTTTTTCCTCCTCTACCCAGGTGCTGAGCTGACCAGATTGGAAGGTGGGTGTTGAGTGAGGTTGGTTTTGGGAGTACCTTCGCTTCTTCCTTG
>JBBMFX010000011.1:10644906-10660201 GCA_037832545.1 Rhabdalestes septentrionalis
CAGAACACTTACACTACACACTTACACTACACTCTTACACTACAGAACACTTACACTACACTCTTGCACTACACTCTTACACTACAGAATATTTACACTACACTCTTACACTACAGAACACTTACACTACACTCTTACACTACAGAACACTTACACTACACTCTTGCACTACACTCTTACACCACACTACATACCCCACGTACCCACATCCCCTACCTTTCCAAGGACACCATCATTCCTCAACACCTCTCTCTATAACTGGATCCTGGAGTTCCTGCATGGGAGACCTAATTCAGTCTGGATCGAGAGTAACATCTCCAGTGCCACCACACCGAATACAGAGTTTGCTAATGACATGACTCACCTCACATGGACCTTTAACCCTGGAGCATTCTCTGTAGCTGCATCCTGGTATTCATGTTTTTATCACCCTGACTTGATTATGGCAAATCCTTGTATGTGGGTTTGCCTCAATCTGTGCTATTTTGCCTTCCGCTGGTTCAAGATGCAGCAGCTAACTGGTAGTAGAAGGGAATAGTATTTCTCATATGCTGGCTTCTCTCCACTGGTTGGCAGATTTAAAAATGTTGCTCTTTCTCCATTGCAGCTCCCAAGCATTGGAATGATATGAATGGTCTGGAATGGTTTAGAGTGTGTTTGCTGTTTATATCAAATGTGGATGGTGGCTTCATAGTGTTTTAACTCTTGTTTACTTTTGACCTTTCTACCTGTACAGCAATTTGGGTCAACTTCAGTTGTGTTAAAATGTGCTTGATAAATAGATTTACTTGATTTGACATTGCAAGGTACAGAAGTTGTGCTGCATTGCAAAAAACGAAAGAGGATAGGAAGGACTGCTGAAAAGTTAATCGGGGTCTCCCCTCTGTTGAGGATATTTACACCCTGCAGTTTATCTGAAAAGCCACCAGCATTGAGGATGACCCCATACAGCCCTCCCACACCCTGTTTTCTCTCCTTTACTCTGGCAAAAGATTTCACAGTATCCAGGCCTTCACTGCCAGCCTAGGGAACATTTTCTTCCCCCAGGCCACCAAGCTCCAAAATCAAAACTAAATAACAAGCAGTTCACACCCCTAGAACTGAAAATCGTCCTTTCAGACTGCATACTCACAAAATTGTTCCACCTGCAAACAAAGAAAACTTATTTCCAACTGTTACTTTTATGTACTGTGAATTTGTTTTCAAATGCTGTTGTGGATATTTGTTGTTTTAGCATAATTATTTATTGCTGTCTTTCTCTCCTACCCTCCTTTGTGTAGTCTTTTCTGTGTTTGTTCTTTGTGTTGTACCATGGTCCTGTAGGAACGTTGTTTCATTTTACTGTGAATACGTTTGTAATAACAATTAATACCTACTGGACTTGAGTTCATTCTTACACGATGGTACTCTTTGCAGTACAGTACATTCATATAATACTACAGTACACTTACACTTCACAACATTACACTTTTTAAACATGCATTTTAAATAGTTAGACACACACATATGTATGTGTGTATATATATACATATGCCGTAAGTATGTAAAATTATTTAATAGAAATCATATTTATGTATTTTGTATAATAACACTGGATTGTTTTGATCAGATGAGAAAAGACACAATTGTGTGGAGGTCCGGAAACTTATTGGGTACTTGTGTCTTAATGTCTAATAAAATACAAATTAAAACTTGTGTTTTATCCGGCTGGGTACGTCTTGTGTCTGGACTTTCTTTTTGGACATTCTGAACATGCGTGAGTGATGTTGGCTTAGAGCTCTAGCACCATCTCCTGGAAGGTCTATCTGTGTTTTCGTAATGTACAATACAGCAAAATTATTGACAGTAGTTGTCAGGCTGTTTTTTGCTTATATTTTGGCTAGTTTACTTGGAAATAAAATAAAAATATGCTTTGTTAGAGTACATTCAAAGAGCACTAATAGAATTCTATTTTAGGCAGTCACTATTAGCTGTGTGACTGTCTAGTAATTACAGGATTAATGGGAGTTGAGTGTTGAAGTGTAATGGAACTTACTATAGTAATTAACCTAAAATTTTATTAAGTACTAAAATACCTTAAGCATAAAGGCAGGAGAAGGTTTCATGCAGTCATCAGTCTGATAGTTAATGACAGTTAATGATTGTTAATGACTGGTAAAATCCAGTGAAGGGCTATTTAGCCAAGTGCAACTGGCAGCCTATAACTTGTCTTCAATCTTAAAGACACAGATTGCCTTAAATCATTTCATTGAGACATCCTATTATTAGCCTCTGTCTCTAGATGACTGAATTTTCTAGGCAGGGAGTGAAACCGTAATGAATTTCTGAGAAGGGATAATGTTTTAAACTCATCATTCCCCTGTCACTCTTAGCTGGATGCAAAATCTGCAAACTAGGATGGAGAAACACCAGCTGGCTCTGCAATCTCACATACGGTTAAGAACTATATTCATCTAGATTGTTTAGTTTAGTGGTCCCCAATGAACACTGGACCAGGGTGGAGCCAGGCTTTTGTTTTCAAGGGCCTGTTCTTTCTCTTTTAAATAAAATAAATTGATGTAATGTGTAAACACTATTAAAATATGCCATTTACTCCCCAGTTCATGTGGTCCTCTTATAAAAATAGTTTACAAGCATCTGCCTTTTCTGTCTACAGCAGTGTAACCCCATCAGTTCATGAGGAGGTCATAAGAAGCGAGTCCTGCTCGATTGGCCAATTTAAGCAGAGGTCATATAAGTATTTCCATCTTAAAGGCACAGTAACAGAAACAGACTCTTTAACTATAAGGATTAAGCAGATTTTTGACACTTTTCATGTACAAATGCATTATGACAGTTTACAGTTATGACAGTAAACACACAAAATGTGAAATGGAAAGTCACACTTGATAGGAAATTAAGCTTGTTTTGTGGATTAAACTTGTAAAGCAAATGTTCATGCTATTGTGCCTTCACTGCAGCAACAATAGCCTTTTACCCATGTGCTGAAGCCAGCCAGACATCACAATGTAGCCCTGTCAAATTTCATGTAGATCTGCCTGTCACTGCAGGCTTTGTAAAAGCAGATAATAGCCCATCTCAGTAATAAAAAAAATGTTTATACTGCCTAATTTCTTTTTACATTAACTGGAAACATATCCAGTTTGATCTCATTTCAGATTCAATCTTGTTGTTTTTTTTTGTTCAGATCTCCAATTCTGTACTCTTAAAAAGGTTCAGAAGGATGTCTTGGCTTTAAATGATTGTTCAGACACACACATACATAAACTATACCAACCACAGAAAAGCTTGTCAAAAATTGTCCATCCAAAGGGCCCTTTTTGACAGCTGTATTTTTTAATGTGCGGAAGCAAAGAATACCCAAAGGCACAGGAATCCACTTTAGTCAGTCTGTTTAATGAGGTTTTGTTTGGAGGATTTCAGGTACAGAGCCCTGAGAGGGCAGAAACATAACATGCAGAAGAGTTGCACAGTGGGCTATATCAGGACCAATAAAAAAAACCAAACAAAAAAACAACTATGGCAAAAATAAATGGGAAATCGGTTAAAATACCTGCCTTTTATTTCGGGGTATAGAATTGTTAACATTGATCTGTGGACAGAGTTTCCTCCTTTATGACCACATGTTGCTAGGCAAGACGTCCCAATGTATTGAGGTTCTGACAGAATAGTTTGCATAAATCCGAAATACTGGTCACTGAAACAATAAGTATTAACAGTAAAACAATTACCACACCCTCTATTGCTTTGTCACAAATATTATATTATTTATAATGACAATTCCAATCCATTTGTCCATCTGTAATATAATATTGACCATCATCATCAAGCTATTATCATTATATTAACATTGATGCATTCATTTATCATACATATATCTCTGCAAGTATATTCGCTTATTGCTAACATTAATCTCAGGGCTATAATGCTGTTTTTACTGAATATAAATTTGTAATTATAGTATACATCAGCACTGGCATATTGTTACAATTAGATAACAGTCAAATTCTGGAATACAGAATACAGATGGGGGGTGGGGGGGAGCTTAAGGGCATGCACAGGAGTTTTTATTGGATGGAGAGGAGATAAGAGCGACCTTTCATTGAACAAGAAGTGCAGGAGCAGCTGTCACGCAAACACACAGAGAACAACACACACACACACACACACACACACACACACACACACACACACACACACACACACACAGCCACACTGTAGACACATGCAGTTATTTCACATATCTCTTCTACTCAAATATTTATAACTAAATAGTTTGAATGTACTTTTATAATTTACTTTCTTCATCTTTAATAACATAATTTAAAGCTGAAGTACACTACCCCAAGCACATCCGGCGTTTACGTGTCGACGTGACAGTCAACCATAATGCTCCTGGAGGACACGCTGTCCAATCACAGCACTGATCTTCCAGCATCCCTTCCACAGTGTTAACTAAAGTGTATAAATAAACGATACAGGACTAATGTGCGGGTAAATCACTGGTGTGACAGAGAAATAAATGGAAACAAACTCTCTGCATAATATGCAGCAACGCAGAAAGGTGTAGATGCAGATGGTAAATAAAATTGATTGAAAAAATGCACACAGAAAAAGTGGTACATTCGAATAAGCTCAATACAATGTCAGACCCAAAAGCAGCTCCACAATTTAATAAATACAGTACACAATTATTACAAAATTTAACCTGATCTGAGCAAACTAAAACAAGGTACTTAAAGCTTTAGATCTCATGAAAGCATGCAACAGACATACTTAAAACAAAAGACATGCTCAAATAGATAAATAAATAAATTAATATAGAACAAACTTCAGTGAACTCTTACAAATAAAGGAGGCTTTGGAACAATGCTATGAAAGAACTACTTTTGGTTCCTGAAAATCTTTAAATGCACAGTTCTTTTAGACCTCCACTGACTGGTTGTGAGGGACCCACATTTTCCTCTTTGGCTTTTCTAGCAACTGTTTCTTTAGGAGTGTTTACTTTTATTCCCTAAAGGACTGTGTATGGAAAAAAGGTTTGTGAGTGTGAAAAAGGTTTAAAGAAGCATATAATGGAAGTTCCACTCCCTGTTCAAGGGTTTACACTATGCAGAAGCTCTTTAAGCTTTCAGAAGATCACTCACATTTACTAAAATGGTTCTCCAATTAAGCCATCCATGGAAAGGTTCAGTAGGGAACCAAAAGTAACTCTTTTGTGGCATCGCTCCAAAGAATGCTTTTGGGCACCTTCATTTTTAAGAGGTTATTAGTGCTTCTTATGAGGTTGTCTTGCTTTCTCTGAACACTCTGTGTTTGTCCTGCATCATTCACCCACTGCATCGAGTGACTGATAGAGGGGCCGGAGTTAAGATGGCTGACACAGCAGGCTGTCATTTCAAACGAGCACTAACTAAATTACGCTCCTTCCATTACCGTAATGAAAATTCTTTCCCAATGACTTGGGGGGGAGTATGGGGGTAGAGGGGACAGCCAGAGAAGAAGAGAGAAAAAATTATATTGACTCTTTGGCACGCAGACATCACCCAGTACTCGCACAGCTTTTCTCTTTAGGACGTGCACACACGCACGCAATGCCCTGGCAAAATTACCTAATGGAAGTAGAGGTGACATTCACGAGTGGAGTGCTACGTATAGACAATAAATGGAGGTGAATACTGACCCATTTAGGTACCAAACAGGATATACGTATGCTTCAGCAAACACGCGCTCGCTATCAGTCACTTTTGTGACCTAGCACACACTCACAAACACGCATAGATAGTGGAGGATCATGCTGTGAGCACCAATAATCATGCAATGTGTACAGCAATCAAAATGAAAAAGTGTTTACATAGCAGGAAAATCCACTCAAATCACTGGTTAAACACACACATACACGCACGCACGCACACACACACACACACACACACACACACACACATTCGCGTCCCTGCACAACAAACACTCAGTAATGCAGTATATAGCCAACACACAGACTGCAGACTGAAATGGCTCATGATTCCTATAGGTGATATCAAAGAATTGTAGTTGGACCCACAACTGCACATAACAACAGGCCACCAAAGCATATGGCAAGATTAGGAGACGATGGACAGAAGAGAAGCACACAGATCAATACACAAATGGTCAAGCAACCATTGTAAATTAAGCAGACTATAACAGGTCAAAGGAAATCCTTAAGTAAAAAAGGGAAATGTGGGATCCTGAGGACCAGAGTGAATGAGGGTTTCCAAGCATCAGTTGTACTGACACACACGCGCACACACACACAAACACACACTCACGCAGTTATCAGAGGTAATATCGCACCTTCATTCATTCATATTCTCTCCTACTTCCTTTCGGATGACCATAACATTCTGTAATCTCCTACCACATCATTTTTCAACAAATGTATGTTTAGAGGAATTACAATATGATGCAATTCTAAACACACATTGCAAATATGTGTAATATTAACAAATCCAGTCTTAGGCACCAATCAATAATGGAAATAATCTACTGAAACCCTTTGACCTTCTCTCAATGGGTACAAGAGATTATAGAGTAATATGGTCATTGCTCTTGTCTGTTTTTTCTTGTCTTGCGTTCTCTCTCTTTCCCTTACAGCAGATCTGTTTACAGATCTGTACAGCGCTCCTGTTTGCTGTAGTGGTCGAACTGGCTTTTCCAGTGCATCATGTAGGAGCTCCAGCGGTGGAACTCTGCCTTCCACTGTCGCTCAGCGTCGTCAATGTTATCTGAGGAGAAACAAAGAGTATTAGAGAAACTTTTTATTTTAGTTATGTGAGGAATAGAATATGTCTCATTCCTGAAATTAAATGTTAAACTGTCAAAAAATATACTGGTAAGACAACAGTAGTTTCAAATAAAACAGGTGCGCTAAAGAAGGCAAATATTATGGCCAAATATTTTCTTTCTAATTAGAGATGACAAAAATAACCAGTTAATAAAAAAGACTAAATGGTAGAACAGCATTGAAATAGAAGATCTGTGCAGAGAGATTAAACAACAAGCCAAGTCAACCATTAAACAAATTACTCTGCAGTACACAACAGCATGCTCAAGCTCCGCCCATTCATCAGCGCAATTGAGGTGTGGGGGGATTTACAGTTTACGAGTTCAAGTCATTACTGCCAGACTACTTTAGCCCTTTAGAAAACAGAGCATGAGTTCAGCTGCTTTGTGTTCTGGTTCACCTCCAGTGTAATAACGCCAGTTGGCCCTGGGAGTTTGTTTAGTTTCAAGATACACATCCAATGACAAGGCATTTCCTCAAGGAGTGAACTGGCTTATTTATTGTACGATTAGTACAGTATGTGCTCCAGAAACACCAAGCAGCGTACTACTTTGCCCATTAGTATGTTGACACATGAAAACCATCTTGTATTCAACAACTGTATATTTTATTTACATTTAATGAATTGTGCAGTTCAAAACAAAATGTAACTTACATACCTAAGTAAAGAAATATGTATTAAACAAACAAAAAAAAAAAAGGGGGGGAGGGGGGGGGGTTGGGGTTAGCCATTTATCACAGCTCCCTTGTCTAATATTGATTTAAAATGTTGATTTAAGTACAGCTTTTCATGTTTGAAGAACAGATATGGACTATTTGAGCACAAGTGTATGTGACTTTGGATAAGAGCATCAGCTAAATGCTATAAAGGTAAATGTAAATGTCAGTATAATAGTAATCTGTCTCTAATACATTTCCACACTAGGGGGAGGACTTTCAATCAATCTGATATTAAAATTTGCAACTGCTTTGAAAAAAAAATACAACAACGGAGATATCCCAAAGATCTGTGATTTCCAGCATTGCTCATTTTCTCTGAACTGCTTCTCAGTATTACAGGGTTGATTTCAATTCAGCATCACTATCAATATCAAGCCATAGCAGGTTAGATATGGTTTAAAATGTATACCAAGAAGGGCCAGTAAATTATATCCAGCTGCAGTTTTACTTTTGATAGCTATCTAACCTCAGTAGCTTGCTAGACATTTTAGTACCATTCACCCAAAGTATTTGCTTGGTCTGCAACTAAAAATATAATTACTAGCTTAGTCATATCTTGGATTATTTAAGTTAGTGATGGTACACAAGTTAGTGATGGTATACAAAGATAATACATTTGGTATAGGAATGTTTTATTCTACTAGACGAGTTTAGCAATAGAGTATAAAAGGAGCTTGAACTGGATATATATAAGTGCTTTTCTGCAACATTTCTAAAGTGTTTGTGCAGGACAGCTGAGCTCTATGGGTTTTCCACTGCTCTCTCTTGGAGCATAGAGCTCAGATATCTGATGGGTATTAAATATGAGAATGTATAACATGACATGAGGGAAGATGGGAAGATTTGCTGCACCACAGTTCCATAATGCCTGAAGCCTGATGACAATTAAATGAGCACTAGAAATTTTAAATGGCTACTTCAGTTGTATGTTCCTGAATTTGAGTTACCGGTGATGTTGAGTAGTCTGGGCAGAAATCGGTTCCATAGTGCACAGACCTGCGATCTCAGGCCTTTGTGCACCTTTAGTGGATCTGTGTTCAGGCCCACGTGTTTCTGCTCGTTGGCTGTGAAGAGAGGCCACCGCCGCCGGCTGTCTAATAACCCATCAACGTTATTATTGGGATTGCTGGTTACGAAAAGGAAAAATATATTAGGTACATTTCTCTTGGCTAATTTTTATATCAGGAGAAGCCAAAAATACATTTAATTCCTCCTATCCACACCCATGCATTGTATTGTCTGACAAATACTTCACACATCACACACTAGTCTAGTATCCCAGTCTCTCTTACCCAGTCCGAGCAAAGTTAGCCCAATATTTCATCATACGTCGGCTGAGTTTTTCCTCCTCTACAGTATAGTTGAGCCTTTTATCCAGAGGCAGGCCAAAAACAAACTCAATCTCATAGCCATGGATCACACCCATCCACTCAGGCCAGGCCAGATTTGAAGCTCGATGGTCAAACAGGTAGAGATACACTGTAAACAATACAAAAAATCACTAGTTATATTTAGATTTTTAAAAATTAAAATTAGTAAGCAAGATGGATAAATAATTCAAATAGGTAGGAACTCAAACTACAAATATTTACATTACTGCTGTTCTCCCTAATCAGTTTACCTTGAGAACTGCCACTGTTGCTTGAAGACCCAGAGTTGCCCAGGCCTAAAATCCCTTGGCCTGCTGTTTCTGCCTGGGCATAAGTTCTTGCAAAGTGCTGCAGGGGGCAAATCACATTGTGGTCTCCCACAATGTCATCCATAGCATCACGGTTCTTCACAGAGTTGTCCTCATCCATCCAGTCTGTGTATTGAAGGATAACTGCCTCCAACCCAATGTCATTGGCATGAGGAACACTCATCTTCACAGCCTCCAGAAAGTCCTCCCTTGAGATCAGGCTTTCATTGTCTTTGCTGAATCCTGGTGCACCATAAATCAAGAAATATGACCCTTCATCCTGGTTGACACCCAGAAGGATTTGAGTGTCCTTGAAGTTGCCTTCCCTAAGCATGGCATCAGGAGTGTCAGGGAGCACCACACCATCCACAACAGGCACGAAGGAAAAGCGAAATAGGCTGCTGTATGGAAGTGCCTGCCACTCATGGTCAATGAGCTCCTGTGGATGCTTGTTCCTCAGGCAGTCAATCAGCTCTGTGTCATTTCCATCAGGGCAGCCCACTAGTTTGGCCAGTTTGTTGGCCCTTCTACGAGCCTCATCAAAACTAACTGTGGCCCAAGGGCAGTTTGGCACGCCGCTTTGCAAGATGGCACGGGTAAATTTTGTGCGACTCTCTGGTGACAGAAGGTGCATGCCAACTGAGGCTCCACCTGCACTCTCCCCAAAAATGGTCACTTGCTTGGGATTGCCTCCAAAGAACTGGATGTTGTCCTGCACCCACTGGAGTGCCATTCTCTGGTCTAGCAGACCCACATTTCCAGGAGCTTCAGAGGAACCATTAAGGGCAAGGAACCCAAAAGCACCGACCCTATAGTTCATTGAGACTACCACCACTTTCTCCGAATGAGCAAGAAAGCGGCCGTCATAGACATCCAGAGAGGAGGAGCCACTGTAGAAGCCACCACCATATATCCACACCATAACAGTGAGGTTGTGTGGACGAGGGGATGCAGGTACCCAGACATTTAGATAAAGGCAATCCTCACTCATCATCCTATTGGGATTCCACATTTCAGTGCCAGGAAAGCCAGGGTATGTAGTATCAACATACTGGTAGCAAGCATTCGGGTAATCTTTGGCCTCAAACACATCATTCCAGGGCTTTTTGGGCTCAGCTGGCTTAAAACGCCTTCTTCCCACAGGAGGTTCTCCAAATGGAATACCAAGGAAGGCAATCACGTAACTTCGATCTGGGACGGGTAGGCGTACACCCTGGACTCGGCCTAACCTTGTTGTTACTGTCAACTCAGAATCACTCTGAGCAATATAACAGTGGACAAAAAACATAGAGAGAATAATAGGGACCAGGAGGACATTAGAGGCCTTCATGTCGTCTTCTGTTTGTGGATTGTGGTGCTTGGAATTGTTTGCAGGGTCAGCTCAGTGTCTGTAGAGAAAAAAGATAATTGCATGAGGAGATGGAATGTTATATTTGTTGACAAAAATGTTTTAAAGACTAATAACCCTCCACAAGCTTTCAAATGTACAAAATCCCTTGGTTCAATAATAGGAAGGATGTATTAGACCTTTTGAGAGGTAAAGGGCAATATAATGCAATTTTGGGCATTCATATTAATCTGATTCAAAATAAGCCACACAAATGGCATCCGCCAAATGCCCCCAACAAAGATAAAATGGACAGAACTGGCAAAATTTCTGAGAATCAATATATTCATAATGAGAAAGTGATGACTTGAAACTTCTTGACTGGCACTACTATAATATTGAAACCCTATAAACAGACAAGAAAAAAATTGCATGAATACAGAAAATGTGAAGAAATCATTCCCTGCCTTGTTTTTGCCAGATATTTGTCTTATTTGCTGTGGCAGTTTCTCACATGGCTAACATGGCAAAAACAACCTGGTTAAATTCATTTCCATATCCATATCCGTTTCTTCATTGTTCATCACAGCGTAAGAATGGCATCGGTGCAAAGGCATGTTAACATTTTTAAACCGATTAGTACATTTTGATGTAAATGAATGATCTATGTTATGTACACCTACAGCCGAGCTGAACCAGAGGGGGCGCTGCTGACATTAAACTTGTTCCAGTTTAAAAAATATGCTTCAACAAGACTTTTATTACTTTATTAAAACATGACTGACATTTACATTACAAAACATTTATAATGACATAATTAGAAACATAATTCTGTTTTAAATGAACGGATTTAGGGTGTGATTACCCTTGGAATGGCAAATGAAAACTTATAACAAAGCAACCCATAAAAATACACAATCCAACATTCTTCACTAAAAACCCAAATGCTGGATAAGTGTGGTTTACCTCTCTGTAATTATTCTTTCCTTTGGAAAAAGGGCATACAGGCCATGTCCCTGAATATTACTAGGGCAGCAACCTACATTTTAATGCCTGCGTTTGCTTAATAATGTCAGACCACTCTGGCAGGGTCTTAACACCCCCACACACCTGTGAGGTTGTTGTTTATGTTTTATGTGTTGTGTGGTTGCCATGATGACCATATTAGTTCTGGAGGCAAGGTTAGGGAGATGGTGCATGACTTCTCCTGCAGCTGTGTGTGTGGGAAGGGGGCTATTTTACCCCCTTTGCCTGTGAGGGGTTCTGTGATAGTATGCACTGTTAGAAACTGCTACTTCCTTTCCTGTCAACTACCATGAGAAATCTACCTAAAATAATATCCATCACAGTAAGTACAGTAGGCATTCAAAAATGTGTTTTCCTTCATCAATATCTTTGTTTATAGTACAAAAACAAAAGGTTGTGACTTTTTTAGACTTCTTTATATGATGCGATACTAATGATTATTATTTAATTAATAACAACTTGTTTAAACAGAGTAGCTAGTCATTAGCTACATGATTAAATGTAGTTCCTAATTGTTAACTACTTGTTCAATTTGAACAAAATGTATGACTATATGGCAACTGATAAAGTAAGTGAGAGTAATAAAACCAAAGAACATGTGCAGTGGGAGTGTCTTTCTCTGGAAATGTGACATAGGAAAAATACACTTTTATTCCCACACTTCCATGTATACATACACACCACATCCAGTCTCTCATCCACATTGATCTTTCATTTCACCAGATATGGTTATGATTACACTTACGCTCTTGTTGGTAAGCCCCTCCCTGGACCGATTTGAAGTGGAACCTACAGTAAACCTGGAGGGATTGTGGTGGTGCCCCAGGGACTGGGATGCAGGGTGTCTGCCAGTGTGTCTCAATGGGGTTATTAATATCCAAAAGAACAGCTGCGTGCCGGAAACAGGGGTAAGGGAGGGAATGAGCAGGGGGGGAGGGTGGTGTGTGTGTGTGGGGGGGTGCGGGCAGACACAGGGGAGAGGCTGCCTAGCCTCAAATTAGATCCTGGAATTTGCGTATGAAGTTCACAGGGGGATTCACTTTCAGCTTGGGATTACACATCGTCATGCATACTGTCAGATCCTTACCCACGCCTTCCTGTTTCTCCACCCCAACACTGCCGCTCTCAGTCAATAATACAGTCTTGTGTTTTATGGTTGTGTGCAGTGAACTTGCACTTACAGATCTTCTATTTAAGATATATGAAAGGAAAAGGAGGGGTGGTTTCTGTCAGGAACGTCAATATAAGGGCCTTTTTACACATATACATGTCTCATTTCCACCACATAATCCATCATAGATATGTCCAGAGGTGCACGTGTTGCTTTGTGTTAATTTTGTTGTCTTTTATATTTTGTATTTGGTAAGAGTCTTGATGACTTGTCTGGTCACTCTAGTTTGTTATGTGATACGTGTGAACGTACCTAGACAGAATCCTAGACAGTGAAGTTGGGGCAACTGCCCTGTGGCCCACAGCACTGAGGGTGGGACGTCATTTAGGGTCTTTAATGGCTTTATTTGACCCCCTATATCACTGATTACACAACAAGCCATTGGTAAATCATGGGTAAAGGTGATAATGATAACAAAGATAGATCATACATAAGCCTATATCTCAGTTCTACCTATGCCCTTTTCCTAAAGTCAGATAAAAATAATCGGGCGATTCTGGTCCCAGCACAAATACTGGCATGCTTGGTAAACATGAGCAAAGCAGACTGTAATAAAACTTTTCTGTTTAATCCTTTCACTTCTCCTTTCATTCAACATTTAAAAAACTAGCTTTAATTTGTAGTATGAATGAATGAATAAAAGAAAAAACTAAACTTTAATATTAAATAAGTAAATATATTTTTTAATCTATGTGTAATTGCTAACTCCTGTTCATTTACCATTTTATGCTGACACCTTCTGCAAAAAATAACAGCTCTGCATTTTCTCCTATAAATGCTTAATGAGCATTGTGCACTCTCCTCGTCATCCCACAGGTTTTCTGTGTTTCGGTAGGAGCCTGAGGAGGAGATTTCAAACATTGATTCTGTGGTCAACCATTTTTGTTTTGATTCGGATCACTGTTTACGTTCCCTTGCTGAGGGAGTCAGGTTCAATTTAACTTCTGCTAGTACTTGATGTCCAGGATATCATCTTTCCGTCCAGGGCTTTTGGAGGAAAAACAGACCCAAAAGACTACAGATTCACCACCAAACACTACACAGTGTGGATGAGGTACTTTTCAGCATGACTGTCTTTGTGCCTATGCCAGCCCTCCCTCTAGTGTTTGTTGTGAAAAAGCTCTTATTTGGTTTAACCTGACTTTAAACCACAGCACTACTAACAAGGGAACTAAGCATTGTCATTGTCGCACATCAATTTCATATTATGTCTCCTCTGATAGTGATAGAAGATTGAGGGTATTTGGCCTGTGTATCACCTCTCATTGATACTCGAGTAAAACGAATCACTCAAGTCAATTTTAAACCATTAAATAACAAACAGGAATATTATAATTTTAGTTAGCATTTACTCATTAGAAATTCTTGAGGTGGCAACGACTGTGGCATACATAGATTTGAGAAAAATAGTTATTTCAAGATATTTCGTATTTTTACTTCAACAGTGGTCATTTTGGTGAAGTCTTTTAGCTGGCTACAGTCACTAGTGGGGTGACACAGTGTGCATGGTTGCCATCGCAATTAAGAGCCCACACTGTCATTCACATCCGCTCTATCTCCATGCATTTCCTATGTTAACTGTCCCTACAATCTCTCCTCCTCTTGCTACATTTACTTCACTGTTTTAAACCTCTTTTAGATCTTTTCTGAGTAACTGCATTCATTACGTGCGTATAGATAAAACTGAAGTGTAACTGCTCATAAGTAAACGTGATCCCCCATAAAAAAGTATAGCTTACAGCATGCGGAAGATTCACTCTACAAGACCACCACATGGATGTAACCTACCTTCTCCCACCCTACTCATTTCCCCCATCCCCCCGCAATTGGCTCTAACTGACATGTACAGACAGTTTGATGATAGCCACGGAAATCGTTCCAGTTTTCCATCTCAGCAGCACTACACAGGCCTGTGTTCAAACAGCCGGACTGTCATAAAGCCAACTGTACAGTGCAGCGCTATTATTATCATGATCACAACAACTGCGATATTTTAAGTGTTGGGCCTTGCTCTGGCTGACTGAATAGAATATAGAACAGAATGTTAGCAGTAATTGTTCTCGTCTGAAGCAGCTGGATGCCTATAATTAACTTTTATAAGTGGGATAACAGCTTTTAAAGGGGAATTCTGCCAGTCTTGCAAAAATAAATCCACATGATTAAATCATCAGTGTCATTCAGAGTGGAAATGGTCCATTCTGAAAAAAGTCAGAAATGATCGATGGTGAACCAGACATCTGCATGGTCTCCAAAAAGCTAATAATGTAAAGCTGTTACATGACATGGATACATATAAGTTGTACTTGTGATAGTTTTGAGATTAAACTTATATTATGCAAAACTCACTTCAGTTTTAATAGGTCTGTGGGCTATATAGAACAAGTCCTATTGCAAGTCCTTTGCACAAAATCACTCTCACATAAACAGATCTCACCAACTGTATTGTTCACAGTTTCAGTCCCTTTCAAAATGAGCTGTTTAAGGGCTCTGTCACTTTTATACAAATAAGGTGTTGCTGGCCATGCCCCACCCATCCCATGCTCGCTGTGT
>JBBMFX010000011.1:10669363-10682430 GCA_037832545.1 Rhabdalestes septentrionalis
GTTTGACAGAGAGAGAGAGAGAGAGAGAGAGAGAGAGAGAGAGAGAGAGAGAGAGAGAAAGAAAACCAAGGTGTTAGGTTCTGTGTAAGCTGCTCACATAAATATGTATGTCTGGTGCATAATCATGTTACGCCATGCTTTATTTTTGCACACCATATTTTATTTATTAGTTTAAAATATATTTCCCCCATATATGAATGCCTTTTGACATTTGCTGCCACTGTGCATGCCTTCGGAAATGAATTAGTATGTTTGAATGAATAAAGTGTTACATATTCATTACTATAAAACGAGCAATAAAAACTGTTGATAATGTAGAATAAACATTATTCATGTACTCTACAGAGATTGTTCTTGATATGTCTATTTAGAATGTTCTCAATATAACTAAGGTATATAATTATTGTTTCTGACAATCTGTTTAAAGAAAACCGTCTGTAACCCAGATGATCCTATTCTCATTTTCACTACACAGCAGAGCACTTTCCTACTACGTTGCTGTGTTATGGGGACAGTCCAAGATTAATGGGCTCGGTGGGGGCAGAATGCTGCAGTGATGGAGGGCAGGCATCAGGGTCGTGCTTGGCCAGTTTTTATGACTCTTGCTTAGTTTTGGTGCAGCTCAAAATGCTGCAAAGTCATTTCAATGATCAGATCATACTGTACGCACTAATCAACGGGTATGTGTGTAATGTCGCACAAGCTCTTTTTTTTCAAGACAAAGGTTACAATTTTTTAAATGAAAATATCTTGATAAAAGAGTATGTAAAAGACATTATGAGAACAGCAGAGGAAACTTTGTTTCCCTAAAGGGTTTTTAATGGATTCTGTAAAGAGCTCTTTTTTAGGATGTGAGAGTGGGTAATTCCTCTTAAAGTACTGGTTGGATACCAACGGACGATTTTTTTTTTTGAATTTCATGTTCTAACCAAGAGCCAATGAGCATTTGTCTTCTGTGAATGTCTCTCTTTGCTCCACTTCATATGCATCATAATTTGGGTCCATTTTCTTTTTGACACAACTATGATGCCACTTTCGTGAATGGGTCTGGACTCATTTTCTGAATATTTCTCCCTGTTTTTAAAGGAGCCCAATTTAGGACTCGTGTATTTTTTTCACCATAAGTTTGTCTGCTATTGACCAACAGTGGAGTGTTTATGTTTTAAGTAAAAAGTGGTTGCACCACCATTAAGAAGCACAACAGAACCTCTGAATGGAGAGACTATAATGAAATACAGAAACAAGCTCTAAGATGGAGGTTTGAAAAGCTGCTTGATACTTGATTCTTATCCTATTGGGCCATTCCTAAATCCTCAAACAGTTTTTGCATTCGTAGGTATTGCAGGCATTAAAAATCTGGAAACATGAGATCAGGGACTTTATTTTGGTCATTTGAGATCTGCATGCTTAATCTGCTTTAATGATCCTTATGTAAACACATGGGGAGAAGATGGTGATGCTGTGGTATAAGCTGTAAACAGATTTGTATTTCAGCAACAAACAAGAGCATTTGACAAATATAAAAAAGGGGGAGAATCACAGATTAAATACCTGACTACCACCTGCCTAGTTTATAATGTGTTATATTATTGAATCTGTGGGAGTGATTCTTTTTGCATCACCTTAATCTTAAATAACATTAAATAATCTTTCCTAGGCTGCATTCTATTATTAATCTTAATCATGGCTGAATTATGGAGAGATTTGGAACCCAGATGGTTGTGAACTCTGAACTCAGAGGGATCACAGGCTTGGGAAACGTGTGCCAGTGTGCAGCGTCAATGGATTTTAACCACGATTGACAAATACTCAAGTTATGTAAACACACAACAAGAAACAAGAGAGAGAGAGCAAGAGAAAGAGAGAGCTGTACTAGTGTTCCACTTTTTTCTCCTTTCTTCCAGCATTACCTTTCTTGCTATTCTTTCATTTACTATGTTTCTGTGTTCCATTCAGTCCCCTTTTATTTTTTGTGATGTGGTTGCATGTGCATCTGTTTGACAGCGAGAACATTCCAGTGGGATGATGCAGGAAATAAGTGGAAGCCTGAAACTAGTGTAACGGTAGGGCTGAAAAATGAATAGTTTTTATATCTAAATGGCAGTTAAAAGAGTATTTTTCTAAACCATAGGAGCTGCAGTTATCTATGAAATGATCTTACACGATAAGCAACATTGCCCTAATTTTAAAGTGGGACATGTCGAGAGTTTACCTGGAGCAGCCTGCTGATGAGTTATACCAATCAAAATCAACCAAACAATCCTGCATTCATGTACAGGACAACACAGCCCTAACTAATTCTGAGACACAATACATTTAGCCTTCTAGCCTAAAACAAAAATCTTTTGGGAGGTAAAAACAATTAAATGAATAATAAGCATTAATTACACATTTATTCAGATGACCTCTGAAAGATATTTTATGAATACAGTCCTATGGAAATGGTATTTTATTTTTTTATCTCACTTTTCTAGTTAGTACACAGAAGTACATGTTTGTGAACTTCTTTATCTTGTAATTGACATCTAGTTTTCTGTATTTGATGTTCAGAAGGTGTCTATGTACTGTGACTGATCTATTGTAAAGATTGCCTTGATTTTTCAGTAAATATAAATATATTACAACTTCACAAAAGCCCTAATAGGAGATGCTGACAAGTGACATGCCCTCCAATCTCTCACTATAATTTTTATAGTGTGGTACTCCTGAAAATGCATATCCACAAACAAAGTGAGCCCCTTTTATGCACTTTCTTTAACTATCTATGTCATGTATGTCAATAACGAAAGACAGGTGTTGTGTTCCACAAGTCACTTAACCATCATTGCTGGCCCTGCTGAGTTTAAATATTCATATAAATATTTCATGGTAAGTAATTATTTATCATAAGACAGCAATTATTAATGAGTCATTTACACATAGTTCCCTTAACAATAGCTTCGCTTCATACTTTCATGATGGTGGAGCCTTTATTATCTTATTAATCTGATAGAATTTGATAGATGTCCCCGTAACGTTTTTTGGGCTTACGGAATTTGAGGTTAATAACGGCCAGACAGTGGGAGATGAGACAGCACGTTAATTAGGCCAAAACAAGGGAATGAGGCAGATTCACAGTGATTGATTAGGGTCAAAAGAATGATCTGACATTTAATCAGTAAAAACGCACAATCCAGTACAAATGGAAGGGCGAATGAAGGGCTCGGTTCGAGTCACATGTGCATCTGGAAATCAAATTGCACTGACCACAAGTGAATGAACCATGAATGAAAACTTTTGTTACACAAACAAGCACCGTAATCCCTTTGTCTCTTGGTTACAGCCAAATAAGCTGTCAGAGAACCCTCTGATAGGCGATACTCCCTCACATGCTTGCAAATAAGTAGTCTGCCATAATCCCATTGTTTCTGTACTGTGCTTCGATAAGTGTCGCATTTCGACACTGTACTGATGGAAAAACACAAGAGTGTTTTTCACCCAGTCTACCCTGGGGGGCTAGACAGTGTTTTGTCTGGGACTTGTCCATCGTTTTTCTCCCACTGTGCAGATCCAAAGTCTTTCAGTGAGTTCAATCCCTTCCACTCCTCTCTGCCCATGCATGCATGCCTGCACACATCTGTCTGCCCATCCGCTCTACCTTTCCCTGATACCATTCTTGTATATCTCATCCCATTATCTTCCTAGGCCTGAAAAAATGTGTTTGTTTTCTGAAGGGAGCCAGGCCTGAGAGGCTGAGTGGGAATTCGAATGGGGATTAAGGGTTTTGGCAACAAGCGATGGAGATGTGGAAAGAAGGGCAGGGAGAATTTGGTTATGGTTGCCAGGTACCAATGGTCATGCCAACCTTCTGCGAAACTGCAAAGGGACATAAACAATATCCTATTTAACATGAGGCTTCACATGACCCTGAGAGGCAGTTGCCATTTTGTAGTTTTAGGGCCACACTGGGGACCTTCTCAAAGACGTGTCCCTAATTATTTAGGCTTAATATGAAGTACACATGACTGACATAGAGGGTATCATACATGGTTGGTAATTGAATACATAGGAAAGAGGTGGACTTGAGAGGAACAATGACGGAACTTTCCTTATGAACATCAGTAGGAGCTAAAACCACAGGAATTAAACCTTGTAGAACATGCCTTTCGTATATTCACCCTATTATTCAATTCTTCTCCAGCAATAAAGATGAAGATTGAGAACAGTCTGCCTTGCCAGCAGCTCCCTGAGGTGCATCCCCAAACTGGGCTACAGTTCACTGTGGCCACTGAGGAGGACTTTGATGACATCATGGCCATGAGCCAGGATATTTATGGGGGCCTAGACTACCTTCCCACTCGCTATCAGTCTTGGCTACAGGAGACCAACCGCACGGTCATCCTGGCTCGCAAGCAAGGCAAAGTGGTAGGACCATACACCTACTTTTTTGCACATGTTACTTCTGTATTGTAAGTCAGTATTTGTAATTCTTTTTCTTCTCATTTAAACATTAAAATGGCTACTTTGCTATTTCTTAATTTGTATTTTTGGACAGGGAAGACCTTCCTTTTTTTCTTAGTAGCTGAATTACATAAATAAAGTTTAAAATCCTGGACAAACAGCCCTTCCTTTAACTATATTCCCCAGATTGCACTTGAATCAGTGTGTGTTATTGATGATGGGGAGACTATGCTGGTGGAGGGTCTGCGTGTGGCCCCTCAGGAGAGGGGCAAGGGTGTAGCAGGGGTGCTGCTCCGCTTCTGCTCTCAGCTTGTGAAGTCCAAGTATCCTGATGTTAAAGTTTGTAGACTGACCAGAGATGATCAGCTGGGCCCCAAGGACTTCCAGAAGTACAGGCTGATCACAAAACAGGTAAACACCTGTAAAGGCCATTTTCCAACAATAAATGACAACTACGATTCAAATAGGGCATACACTGCATTTACATAACCTTTATATAATACACCCAATATACAGTGTGTGTAAATGCAGTGTAAGCCAGTTTTGGATTATATTTTTGAGCAATGAATTAAAACAGGGATTCAAAAAAGGCTTGTGCTGCATTTACATAACATTTATATAATACACTTGAGATACTGTGAATGTAAATGCTTGAATTCTTTTGTCATACCACAAAATGTGGATGGACCGGGTCATTGGTAGGTACTGTTGAGCCCATCATCCTTACTGTGAAAATTATAGAGGTGTGGTTGATACCTTAGCATATGGACCAGGCTACCATCTCTCATTCCATAATTAAACTCCTGTTTCAAGGCAATCCTCCTGGTTCGCTTCCGTGCAGAAGACCTAAAGCTGCATCTCGCTGATCTTGGGCCGAATGTAGGCATTACAGGGGATGGCCTGCCCCCTTGCAAGGTTCCAGTGCATTTGACACCCTCTGAGGTTCACCGGCTCTTTTTGAGCAGCGACTTGATGCAGGATGTCCTACCCAGTGCCACCATTGTGCAGGACTGGCAGCCCTTCAAGCCTCTGGCCAGCAACATGGTGATCCTGATGAAGAAAGACATTGATTGGATGGTGGATGACGTCAGCTGCCCATCCATGGTTAGCCTGTGCACCTTCCCATACCATGTGCCCATTGGTGATGACTGGTTCTACCTCAATATTGACATGTTTGGTAAAGATCTGGGCCTTGCTACCCAGCAGCTCCTTTGCCACTTGAGACGTCACACCGAAAAGCTGAAAGGTCATGTGATGTGCCAGGTGTTCCTGGACCCACCACTGTGGAAGCCCATGACCGAGTTCTTCAAGGAGACCCTGAAAGTGGAGCTGGTGAAGGAGTACACTGAGCAATGTGTGGTGGAATCTGACGTGTAGCAACAGGAGGGATGGATACAGCTAAGAATGAGGATCTGAAGACACCCCTCTCCTCACATCCAGACGCCAAACTACCATAGAAACTGGAAGAGCTTTGACATCTCTCAGATGGTTTCCTTTCATATCTTGCCCCTGAACAAAACTTTAACCTTGTAGAGATAACATGCTGAGGACTAAAACGTCCTTGTAGAATAATTGAAAAATACTTGAAGTCTGACAGTTAGTGTAAAAGGATTCAACTGCAAAAAATACAAAAAAACGAAACAATATACACTTAAGAAACTTCATATGCAACAGTTTGTTTGAAAGTTCAAGCTACATAATTTATTTCAGTATGCAGTACAGTGTGCGTGTGTATTTACACACACTGAGTTGCAAATGAGACTGCACAATCTTTAAGGCACTTTATGATAATCTAAATGGAAGATCTCACTCCTGATAGTGAGGTGGTTGCTTTAGAGACTATTTTGTCTGAATGTTGCACTGTAGCTGCCAATGTTGAGGGTTAAACAAAATGTTAGTGCATCTCATTTTTATTTGCAGTACAACCAGAAGGAAATTTAGGATACTAAAAAGATATAATGATTAAATTCATATAACTTGATGTGATTAGCATTTCCTCAGGTAAAAACTAAGATTATCTCACATAAAAAACCCCTGAAAATCAGTTCTATCAATTCTATTAGGATAGTAAAAATAAATTCCAAACGTATTGACTCATCTTTCCTTCAGCAATGCTTTGTAGGTCTAACTAAACGCACAGTAGCTGATGTCAGACGGAGAAAATTGCTTATAATTTTAGATTACAGTCTTAAGTGTTTGCTTTCTTTTATGCACTTGACCTTATTTGCTAGTATTTTGTGGCATCTCTATATATATTTGATATATTTCACAGGAATCGCAATATGAAGAATATAATTTTATTAAAACAAATGCACTGTAGTTGAAATGTGCAATTTGGAATGTACACCACAACATTGCTAATATCATCTGTTAGGTTATAGGTTACATAATTAAAGGGTAAATAATAAGAATAGCCAATAACGTCAGTTTTAGGTTTTGATCGATTAGTGATTTATGATGCCATTAACTGAAAGACTTTGAATGACAGGAGAAGACAAAAAAAAGAAAATTCTATAATCAGAAAATTACCTACAACATAACTTTAGTGGGCTTTTCATTGTTAGCAATCCATTTGAGAGCACCTAAACAAGTTTTTGAAGACCTTTGAAGATCCATATGTGAGATATTGGACCTAGAAGACCTCCAGTTTTTTAATGCACAAACAGTTTTGGTACCCGACAGGTCAAAACGTCTAGTGACTGCAACCACCCATTCCGAAATAATTGACCTCTTTGTCGTTAGTCGACTCAGGGGATACAACCACCTTGTCAGGAATAAACAAAACAAAACTCATTTGGGAAAGAAACTGAGAGATGACAGCCACATTCAGTTTTGACTCATGCAAAGGAAGAGCATATTTTTTCATCGGCAAACTAAAACCTGAAGAACATTGATCAACATTTCCAATATTTGGAACCTCAACAGATATATAGAGCAGAGATGGGAAAAAAACGAGGACAGTCAGCCTGTCGTTAGCCCAAATTCAAAACAGTCTCCCTCTGGAAGAGCTTGATGGAAGCAACTGCAAATGAACGCACTGCTGAATCTTTATAAATAGCACTGGAAGTGCCACAGAACTGAGCCCTTTGCAGGCCCCACTACAGAGAGATGGAAGAGATGCAGAATACGAAAAAAAAACCAGCACAAGAGAAAGAAGAAGGAAGAGTCACCATAGGAAGAAGATCAAATTGCTTCTCCAGTATATTCTCTCAAAACCTGAAAGAGCACCCCCCATGCAAGAAATTATTCCATTCCTACTACCTGCATACCCATTCTGCCTTGACAAAAATGATATCAAATTATGATCTCTAAAGGAATGAAAGGGTTGCATTAAGAAAAGACAACCCATTATAATATCCATACTGGCCATTCTGTCAATCAAAATGCTTCTTTTTGAGTTTTCAGTAATTCAGATATGATAAGAATGAATGAAAGCAACATGTGATGTCTTTTTTAAGTATTTATCAGACATAAAGTTGGGCATTTATGATGAATGTCATCTTCTGCTGGTAAATTGGTTGTTATGATACATTGTGTAGTATTTATTCTGAAAGTGCAATTTTTATTTTTGTCATATTTTGTTTTTTGTTTGTTTGTTTTAATTCATATTTAAAAACAAAAGACAAAATGGCCAGAATGGCTTTTAATATATGATGATTTCGCCCTTTGGGAGTGTCTAACCCAAAATATTAAAGTACACTAACACATTAATTACTCCATGTCTATAATATGCAAAACGAGAGAATCCCCCAATGACCATTAATGTTCCACAGTCCTTTATAACTTGTCATGATGGTGGGACATTTTTAAAAAACTCTCTACAACCACAATGGAACAGGAAGTTCTCCTCTTCACCTTCATTGGACTGCACTGCATGTGGTTCTTGTAACAAGGTGCAATGTTATACAGAGTCTTCAGTTAGGTCGCCTGGCCTTTCCAGGTCTGTTTCTTGCCAGTGAAATTCAAAAACCATGTATGATTTTGAGCTCTTAATTTATTTTATGTATTTATTTCTTTTCTTTTAACTTATTTTATATTTGCTGCTGTGATAAGTCAGAGATATAATCCAGAAAAGGTCAGTTTAAAAATGGGCAATTAAATTTTGGGATCAGAATTACCTGGCAACGAACAAATATAAAACACCACTACTAATGCAATTCAAGAAATATGATTTTCTAAAGCTCGAAAATTTCGAGAAATCGAGGCTCAAAATCTTACACATATCCCAAATCTGGTATTACTTTGAACTGAATACATGCATGGTGACTAAAGTGAAGGATTGTTGTCAAAATATTTCCGAAGCCTGTATAGCACCTGTTATTGCCTAAGGTGTTACAGTATGTGTTGGGCTATGAATACTGTAATATTTGCTACTGTATGTAAGTTGGATGCCTAAAGAGAGGAGAACAATCATAATTACCAATCATTAATATTTTATAGTAAAGCAACAAACCATGCTGACCATAAAAGTCGCATTTCTCTGAACATAAAGTGTTATTGGTTTTATACAATAAATGCTCATCCCTCTCTTTAAAGCTCACAACATTTTGGTTAAACTGGTAAAAGAGACAATATATGGATGGGTGACAAATTAAAGTAAAAATGTCATAGTATGGTGTTGTTTCAGTGCACCCTCTGTAAGTCTTCAGAACTGTGCTGAAGGGGCAAAACACCATCCTTTCCAAAGATATTCCCTGATTTTTCGTTTTGATGGTGGTGGAGAACACATCCAAAATCTCCAATAAATGTTAATTTGGTTAGAGATCTAGGCACTAGGAATACATAATATGATTTGCATTTTTGCATTCATCGCTTTACAACCATTTATGTACCCCACTGTACTCTGAGACCACTCCCTTTATAATAGAGATGATTTATTAGAAGACGATGATAATATCAGTCGTACATTTCAACTTGTACAAACCTCCCATTGAATGTCCCCAGATCATGAAAGATACACCAGAACCCCCTCACTCTAGGGGTTAAGCATTTAGGCCTAAATCGAAATATAGGGAACACTGCACATGCACTGGTCTGCTTAATGAGAATATAGTGATTGGTTGACTAATCTGACCATATTTCTGTTTTCTACATTTGTGTAGCCCTCTGATTTAAGACTTCAAGATGGTCATTCATCTTTGTAAAGATGGTTCTATTATAGTATCCCTCTCTATTTAGCTGTGGATAGTTGTTCTTACTCAAAGTCACTCAAGAAACAGCTGTCCTCCTGTTTTTCATTGCATATCACCATCACCCACTGCGTGCTTTCCCCCTAAAATGTCGAACGTGTTTGCTGTTGTCTTTCCCATGGATCTAAATTCAGATGTGAAATTAGTAACCATTCCTGTGTTTCCTCTTTATCTGAAGTCCACTGGCCACAGAGGAAGCTAGTGTGTTAACTGCTCAACTAAAATTATGAAATTTCTTTACATGTGCTTTCTCCACTCATTTATTCAGGATTATCTTTCAATTTGTAACCCATCTATGTGTTTCTTTTTTATATTGTACAAGTGAAATATTGCTCATACTTTTGTACTTTTATTTGTACTCTTTCACTTGGTACTGACCCCAGATCTTGACTGACAACACTAACCTAGCCATGTGTAGTGAAAGAAGGTACATTTTTAAAGCTACTTAAGAAGAAAGAAGGAGTAAATTCCACAGACTTGCTCCTTTAACCTAAACATACGTAACCTAAAAAGAATATTTATACTAAGTATTTGATTTTCTTTTGGTATATCATACAGTATGCTGACACAATGTCCATGTCCCTTTACCATACTGTCTATATTCATAACAGGGGTCACCATGTCAGTAGCAGAATGCCCCTCTGCTTGACTGATGGCAGTGATATATTAACATAAAAGATCATTTAACAGCCAAAACTAAAGAGAAGTACCAGCTGTAATGGATATGCCTGAGAAGTTGTCATTGTTTTAACAGGATTTGTTTTCTTTATTAGTCCCATATCTCCCTTGTGATCTCAGTTCCTCACACTTTTAAACTAGAAAGATCTATGCATGCGCCTCCAATACTGTTGCGATGTTGGGCAAGCTTCACAGAACACTGAACAAATCCTATTTATTTTAAGAAGAAACTTTAATTTCATTTCATAATTTCAAATACAGCATTTTTGAGTGTGGATAGTTTTTGGAGAGCTTTTTTTAGTTAAATGTAAAATATTATATTTACATAAATCTGTCTTAAAGGTACAGAAGAAAAAATAAATCAGATGTAGGGAGGTTAGAAGCGGAGAAACATCTTCCTGTGAATGGGCACTTTGATAGATGGAGTATGTGATGGAGTAAGTGTTGCACATGAATTTCCTAAAGGTGCTTTTTAAGAATTTAAATCTGACAGACACATGTGGCTGCCTGATATTTGGCTTATGGTAGAAATATGTTGCACACTGGTCCACAATGACATGTGAAATGACCCTATCACTCACAAAATAGGCTTTAGGTTGCAGACATAGCAGAAAGTCTGAGCCAGGTTAATGCGATGGGCAGGTGTTAAGGGTAGGATATGGGAGATCGTGTTACGAAAGAACAAACAGTCTCCACTGGACACCACAAAGGCAAGTTACTGGTCACAGTATAATTTTAATTTGAAGGGAAAGTCCTTATAATAGGGTATAACAATGAAATAGTGGAATTTTACCAGAAAGACATAGTTTACGAAACTCAAACACAAAGCCTTGGAATGTTTTGCCTCTCAGAATGAATGAAACAGGATCTAGTGAGAGCTCTGTGGTATCATCTTGCAGAAACAGAGCTTGGTCGGGTTGGAGTTCCCGCACCTTCCACCTAAAACTCAACCTAGCTAGCACCCCTGGAGGTTTGGATGGAAAGAGTGAGCAAGGGAGGTCAAAAGAGCAATCACTGTTATGCTAATGCCCGCTCACTGGCTATTCACTACCGCTGGTCTTCAATATAGAATGCATCCACTAGATCAAGTCTGAGCTCTGGTTCTTCAGTATGGTGAAGCCTTTGCAATGTTATATGATGGTGTTTCATGATGTGAGCTGGTGAAGGAAATGAGCAGGGAAACAGCAGGAATCTGTACTCCCTTTAACTTCTAGAATTCCTCAAATTCATCATGACGGGGCTTCTGTCTCTCTGTTTATTTCCTGTAAAAAAATGGTGTTTGAGAGTCTCATCACAACAGCATGCAAAATGTTATTTTCGCTCTACAAGATGTGTTGACTAATGGCATTTCATCTGCTTATTTTCATGTGCCAGAAATAATCTGCGACTGGATGCCAGTGCATGTGTTTTCAGGTCATGCTATGTGAATGACATTGATTTCAGATTGGATTAATGTACAAGCTAGTGCTCTGCATATATCTGCTATGCTTTAGTCTGACAGTTCATCTAAACACAAAAACTTATTTGATATTTAGGATACATGCACTGTTGCATCCTAAGCACAAGAAATGGAGGATTTTAATATAACGTTCTGTACCAGTCATGGTCATTTAGTGGTCTAGGTAACTGCTCCTCAGGTAGTTCCTCTAGAAACGCCGTTATAGACATATTTTTAGGTGTGCACCTCAATTCTACGGACAGTTTTTATCAGGTACATGTCTACCACTGCAGTGGCTTGTCCAAACTTATTTTAGATCATACCAAAGACTTCAGTTTAAGACTTAAGTCAAAGGTTTAACTTGGACCCCATGCGGCCCTGTCATTATTCTGCTCTGTTTAAGAGCAATCAGGATAGATGCCCTCAGTAATTCTGTCTTAACTGTAAGGGAGCAATGGCAATAACTGATGTGCCTGTTGAAGGTTTTTGTGATCTGCCTGAAACGAGTTTTCGCAGACGTGGTCATTACTGTCATGACATCGCCATTTCTTTGACATCTTTGCCATTAATAGGGTCCAACTAAATGACCATGGTCTGAATGAACCAATCTGTGTCCTTGATGATTGAATTTGGGGGTAATGAGCACACCAACTCCTACCAGTATAGAAGGAACTTCAGTTTCCTCTGTAATGTAGGGGTTTGAGTGTCTGTGTAGCGCATTCCCTTGATGGCACAGTAGCTGATGAGTTTTTCTTTTTTCTAGAGAGTCACACCTTTGCCCATACAGTTCTAAGAAACAATGTAACTGATGCAAAACATTTCATTGGGTGGAGGTTTGTTTTATGTCGAAAAAGGTCTTTAAAGCATTAATTTAAAGATTCATTGGAGACCTAGAAGAGGCAAAGAAGATAGGGGGCACTCTTATTTTTTTATGTAAACTATGTTCAGAGAAGGAATTCTAAAAATGAGTAAACCTTGGCCTACGAAAAATACATTAAAAATGGATGAAGGTGGTTTCCTTTAGAAAACTCAGAGTGTTACTGTTCATCAAGGGTGTGAATATACAGTTCTAATGCCATTCAGAGGCATTATGATATAATTTTTTTAGAGTATACTTTTCTGTAACCCAACAAGACTGCTTATTCTTAAGCAGTGATTTCAATGAAATGAAAAGTATTTTGTTATTTTCTTTGCTTTTTTTTTTCTAAATTTGTGAGAGATGCAAAGGTATTTTAAATACAATATGTTTTTTTAAAAAAACCTTTCAATCCCTGAGAGATCTTTGGGATGTGCATGTTGTGTGAGTGAGGAGGGGGGTGGGG
>JBBMFX010000011.1:10682762-10697712 GCA_037832545.1 Rhabdalestes septentrionalis
GGCTAGGTTTACACAAAGCAAAAATAACTTTAAAGTAGTTTTCTCCTTCATTTTATAGAGATTTCTCTGATGCTTAAATTTTTCTCTGCTGAGAATGTAAAGCAACCACTAGGGTAGTAACATTGTGGGGAGTTAGTGGTAGGATAACCAGCATTAATTACAAGGAATTATGTATTCATATAGGGCATCATAACTACATATGCATATTCACAGAAACTATGTCTATTTAGTGTGAACCTAGCCATATATGTGTTTTTTTCTGAAAGCTGTACAATTCCATTCTAATAACTGTTTAAAAGGGTAGACATAACAGTAACATTTTATTCATTTTTCCTGCTTGTGTTATATTAATATTGTATAGTGCTGTAATTGTTTGCATCTGAACAAACCTCCTTTACTTTATATAACTGATTAGTAGCTTAACTAGGAGCAGTTTAATGAACAATATTATTCAGTGTCATATATACAAGTAATTGTAACACACTTAAGGAAGAGAATACGGCAGCAAAGACAGCTTTTGTAAGTTGTAGATGATGTTGGGGTAAGAAAACGCTTTCAGATCAGACTGAGCCCTTCTGCTACCAACCTTTAGATGTCATATTTTTCTAGGGTAAAAAATGAGGAGCAGGACACTTACACGGTGATTCAGAATGATGGACTTTCATTACCTTGTTTTGAGAAATTCTTTGTTGATTTTTTTCTTACATCTTATTTTGAATCCCTCTGTTTGAAGTTTGTACACAAAGGTGTTAAAAATGAGGGAAAACGGAAGTGCATGTTGGAATGTTAAGCTCCTCGTTATACAAAACCTGCCATTTGTTTAAGTTACATCTTTTCCATTTAAAGAGTAAAAATAATTGTATAATACTTGTTTTATAAATTGCCCTCAACTAAAAAATGGCCATCAAAAATGAATTTATGCATGTTAGGAAACATTTAACGTAGTGTGTCCATTCATTTGCATTATGCACACAAGTGCAACGTTTTTGGCCCAATTCTGTCATACAGTTTTTGACAACACTATGAGTAGGAATTAATGTCTCTCTACAGACTGAACTGGACATTTTTTTGCAAGAAAATGAAGCATATTTTACAGTTTATATGAATTCAATTGTTAAATTGTTGATTTTTTATCACTATTGTCACTGAACCCATCACTGGGTTCTCTGAGAATTATTCTGACCTGTTTACTCAATCATTCTAACCAGTTTATCCCCTACTTTTCAAATATTTTCCAAATTTCATTTGTTATTTAAAAGCCTGTAAGTTATTGTGTACAAGTTATACACCAAAATATACAACTAAGCAACGTGCAACTCATGCTAAAATTCAATGTTATCACATTTGACATTTCCACTTTCTGCTTTCCACTACAAAACTATGAAATAAATTAAGTTATCAATGAAACGCTGACATAAAAAAGTATAACACCATAATGAATAAATGTCATATGTGATCTGTATTAGATTGCATGTGAACTTAGCGATGCACTCCTGAGAATCATCATGGAAATTGTATACTTTTTCTTGTTTGATGTTTATTTTATTTTATTTTTTTTAGATAAGAGCAGTATTTGTCATGCTTAAAGTCTGGTATGACTAAAGGATTTTGTAAAAGATCTAAACACGCAGACCCCAGTGAATAGCAACAGTCTATCTGTGTGGAGCATAATGGGTGAATAATGGCATATGGCGCCATTCCAGGCTATCAAAATACAGTTGCTGTTACTATTTTGTGCAACTTTTTGTTAGTAACCTGTAGTGTTTGTAAATGCTACTAATTCTGTGTCAAAAGCAGATTAGGGCCTCATTCTGCCTATTTAGAGAACTGCATGATGAAAACTGCTGATGTGCAGTCTTTTTAATTCCTAAAGCCGCAATTAGGGATTTTTCAAGGTGATCACTGATTGTTCTTTGTTTGGCTTCTAACACGGTGGAGTAATGACAATGGCAAAAAAAACGAACCACCTAAAAGGTGTAATGTTTGAAAATCAGATCGATCATAGCAAAGATTACACATTGAATCCCTGATTGCGGCCTTAAGACAGGGGTTTTGCGTGTTTTCCATCATGTTTGTAGCACTCATCTTTGTAAATGTAGCATTTACAGAGGCTAATGAATGACTGTGTATGACAACCAGTGGTAAAATAGCTGGTATTTCTTTTAACGAATGGCTTTGTAAAGAGCTGGTACGTATATTGCTGCTTGCTGTGGTTGCAGTGTGGCATACTGACGAACACCACAACAATGTTTCCTTGTAGAATAGCATGGCAATGTTAACCGTAGTCTGTGCTGATAGTGAAACGTTTTAAGTAGGTTTTCTTTTAAATGGCCATGAAACTAGTTTTAGTAGTACATATTTTATGTGTGTACTTAATTTGTGAATTGTACTGCGCCACCTAACAATAAACAAAGAAAAAAATGAAACAAAGAAAAAAAGTCAAGCAAAAAGAATATCCCCCAAAAATACCTCTCTCAGAAAAAAGGCATACCCCTCACTGAACTCAGATACTTCAACAGTGAGGGGTAGTCTCTATACTCTAGTGGTCGTTTCTTTATTGCTTCATTATTTGTTCTTTAAACAGTTCATGCCACCTTTTTCTCTGGGTGATCTCATTACACAGACTTGGAAAGGTGTTTTTAACATCTTTTCATTTTTGACCTGTGAGAAATGCACATATACACACAAATATTCAGTGTGAAAGCAGAACGCTGGTTATGGTTTTGTGGGGCATGGAAATGGAATACACGTGTATTGGTAGTTTTGGAGTTAGAATTTGGCTTCGAATGATTTGTCAGTTTAGATGGACTCATTGATTGCTACTTACATGTTTATTGGTATTTCACAAGCGTGGTGGAGTATAAATGTGGTCATCTGCCAGTGGGCAATACTGATCCCTAGAACTAGAAATTTCCAAAACAACAGCACTCGGAAAAAACGATACTGACATCATAACTGGGGGCTGGATAAAAACAGCTTACAAACCAACCATCATTCACTGCAAAACAATAGGCAATGATGCATAAAATCCTACATGTCCTTGTTGTCAGAGTATAATACTGTTTAAAAGCATAAAGCCATATAATGCAGGTTCCCAACCCAGGTCCTGGAATACATTATAGTATTATCATGCTATAACACAAAAGGCATGTTTGCTTATTACCACTCCCAGCACCTGAGTTGAATTCTATAATGGGCAGAGATACTCCAGTGTAGTGGCTGGCAACTCCTGTCATGAGACATGGTCACTTTCAGTTACTCAAATTACTTTTCATCGGGTGGTTTCTGACAGAACCAGTTTTGTAAAGAGTATAACATGCAGACGTGTAACACACAAGCTATTGAAAAAAGCACCATGTACAAACAAAGTACCATTTAAGACCTTTTGGATTTAGAAGAGAAGATAAGAAAAGAGAGATTGAGCTTCTAAATTGGGATAAAACTGAGCTGCAGGGTGGTCTGCAGAACAGCAGATTTAGGATGCTTTATATATTTCAGGCAGCAACAAGTGAAGAATGTAAGCGGCTGGTCAGCTTAACTTTGTCTGGCATGAAAAGCAGGTGGTAGGGCTAACTGACCCTTGACTACTGACCTCTGGGCTTCTTTCCTTCCCATCTAGAGGTACATGTGGTTGTCCTTTACATTGGTGTCATATTTATGTGACAACACAGCAAAGGGGCAAGTTTTTTATGTACTAAATATTTTTATGAGTATGTATGAGTATGTAGTGAAGACATTACTGAAAAACAATTTTGTAGGGAGTTTTGGTCCTCAGAGAATCCTTTCAGTACTTCCTGGTCCCAACAGTCTTATTCTGGCATTTTTTTAATCATTATAATTACAGTACTAAGACCATTGGTTGTAATCAGAAACTTTAAAAATAAGTTATCATTGGATTACAAGTATTTCCTAGACTTGGTCTCACTATCACATTTCAAAGTAAAAAAAACAACAACAACATGGTTTGGATAATTGCTTGTATTTCAAAATTCCTGTTCAGGACTGTAAAGTCTAATTTGAATGAAGACCCAGCTTTGAGTAGTTTCCTATTCAGCTTGAACCATTAATTGGTTGAATGAAGACACACAAATTGGAGATTGTGTTCAGAGCTCAGACACATGACCAATTTGGGCCCTAGGAGGACCATAATGGGAGAGTATTCAAATTCCTCAGTGTGAAGTGGACATGTTTGTAATCTTTCATGGATTGCTTTTGTGATCAGAGGCAAAAAGCATTTCAATCAATGGCTGCTTTCCTCAACACAAGTAATTTACTAAAATGTGTACAGAAGAATATTTGAGGGGTCTGACAGATATGTGATAGCCACATTTAAAATAGACTAGATATTAAAATAGAATAAAATTAACTGGATCTTTGAAGCTTATCTATTCATTTCATTGGCTGCTGGCTCACACTGCATGAAGACTGCAGACATATTTTAACACCAGAGCTTAGTGCTGATATGTTAATTTGAAAAGACCAGTGATGTGAGCAATGTATTTGACGTGAATGAAAGCTCCTTTGGCCCTGTCACTCAAATAGAGTCTTGGAGGTTCATTGAATACAGCCTAATTTTTCTTGTTAAACAGTTATTTTGACACATTTCAATGCCTAAACAGCTGTTTTGTTTCACCAAGTATCAGTAATATTGTCTTATCTTCAAATGTGTTACTCAGAGCAGTCGGTGAACACATAATTTTATCTACAAAATGGGATTTTAAAATGCTGGGAAACTGAGATACTATTTACTGTTTAAGACAGCCTCTAGTGGTGGAAAAGGAGTTAAATGGCATCAAACTGCAGATTTCCTCTTTGAAATCCATTTAAAAATGGGCTTCACTCCTGACGATAGTAGCCCATAAAATGTCCCGGCTGAGACTCAGAAACAACAATAAAAGCTGGGCAGTTCACACCATTGGCAACGAATGACACAGTTTCTGAGTGGAATTTACCCAAAGCCGTCCTCAAGCACTTAAAAACTTGGGAAGTGAGAGGGGTGGGGGTGGTAAGTGGGAATCCTTCTTTGTGTGTATGTGTGTGTGTGTGTGTGTGTGTGTGGAGGTTTAGAATGAAACCTAGGAGAGGGGAGAAGGGAAGGGGGGGACGAGCTGGCTCGGAGACACCAGCTGGCTTTGTCTTTTCCTAGGCAACCATGCCAAGCACATAACAATGTAGAGAGAGAGAGAGAGAGAGAGAGAGAGGGAGGGAAAGTAGAGCAAAGGATAGGAAATGTCACTGGATAAAAGTGAGTTATGTAATGCGTTTCCCTTCCCTGAGCCCTTAGCTATTCCCCTTCTTTTAACTATTGGTCACTCTGATGAATGAAAAGATGACCACACACTTGGTCAGCTAACATTAGGACATTCCACTAGGTGATAGTGGGTGATAGCTGATACTGTATCTGAATAATATTAGATTTATGCCTGAAATTTACATTTATGGTAAAAAAGGGCACATTTCCTTGTGGTATTGTTCTGATTATGGGGTCTTCCATAATCCCAACAGAATCCCAACAGAAAAGACACACATGTCTGATATCACAATATTTTTGAGGTCATTCCATGTAGTCCAAACAAAATTTAACCTTAGAAATAAAAAGTTGTGCTGTCAGCTCCTGAATTTGTGTTAAAAACAGGACATGTCCCTGTTATGTCCAGGAAAAGTCCCCCTTCTATAGATTATATGATGTTTTTAAAATTAATATTCACAAAGATAGAAATACAAGAACACACACACACAGAGGTCAGAGTTATTATATAATATTATATAATATTATAAGAACATTCACATAATACTGTATTTCGGTAATATACCATCTACATTTAAAGGTCACCTAGCCTCATATGATCTACACCTCTACCTTAAACCAAAAGACTTGGCTTTTAGGACCAGCAAAGCATTGTGAGGACCAGCAAAATATATCCCCTCTACATAAATGCCTATTATTATTATTATTATGAGGACATTTGTTCCCCACAAAGGTACAATTACAAGCCCTTTGCAAACACTGACAGTAGCAGCAAAAAAAATGTTTGTGCAGCGTGTTCCTCTCAGGGCACGTTGATTGTACACACGTGAGGAATGACAAAGCTGCATCACTACACTTCACATTCGAAGCCCATCAGAAGAGATTGTGTAAGAGCTGAAGTGTATTCACTAAAGCAGCAGCAATGAACATGCAGTTGTGTGAAAGTGCTGCGTATTTGCTCAACACTGCGGCACACCATCCTCACAGTGAGATATCCTGCAGTCACGACACATGCACGCACACACACACACACACACACACACACACAGCTTTCCTGTATCCTACTCTCCTCTGGAACGGACAGATGGGCAATGGGGGATGGGTTGTGAAAAGAAAAGAGAGAGTGAGCTCGAAATAGAAGAAGAAAAAAGCCTATACTACTTTATAACGCTACAGTAATACTAATGGGTATAATATCACTGCTTTATGCCATTGCAAATGAAACTGGGATTCAATGATGAGGTTGAAAGTATTTTAAAATAAGAAGCTAACAGATACATATTTAATATATATTTAAATATATATAATATATATTTCTGACTTATTAAGATTTTCAAACCACAGATTAAGATTTGGTTCTTTTTGGATATTTTACGCATTAAAAAGTTCTAATTGTTCTGTACAGACACAATTCTCTGACAGATTGCACTCAAATACCTTTTTTTGTACCGCTTTCCATGAATGAAACGGTGTACCAGTCATACATATTTAATTTCAATACAAAGTTATTTTTTTTCATATACTATGTTTAAATCACAATCTTTATGAAAAATAAGTTTTTTAAACAACTATATCAATAGCATGTTATTCAAACTTAACAGTTTTCATAGAAACCTGTGTCTTATTGGCTCCAAAACTAAACCCATTTAACTAACCTTTTGGGTAAACATTTATGATGTACATGAAAAAACTATGAAATACAACCTCACAAACAAGCCTATTTGTCCTTTTATTTTTACGATTGCAAACAGATATGAACACTGGCTCATGTTAGAAGGTGCAGTATTTGTAATTATTTGTAGGCTGTGTTGTGAGTTGATAGTGACGAGGCATGATAAGTAGCAAGAGAAAATGCACTAAGATCTTCTCACTTCCCGTCTGCACACACCAACACACATCTCAAAACATGCCTTCCCCATACATAAAGTAGTTACATGTACTGTTGTGGTGGGCCAGGTCTGTTTTACCTTGCACTACATTTTCCACCATACGAAGTGTAAAAATGTCCCACACTTTAGACATTTTCTGTCTGTTATCATCATTTTTTCATTTTCCACCAATTCCATAGAGAGTAAAATAAATGAGCTGCACATTAATTTACACAGCGGGAGTGGAATGATAGCAGAGATTTTTTAAATATGTCACCAAATAGATCTTTGGTGACATATATAAATTTTTTTGTAATTGAGTTATTCAAGTTACTCAATCATTTCAGCTTGGATAGGGACACACCTCTTAATTATTGAATTCAGGTGGCCCCATACCCCTTGCTTCAGCAAAAATTTTCCACAAAGCCATGCTCCCAAATTTGTGGACAGAGTTTGGGGAAGAACTTTTTCTATTTCAGCATGACTGTGCCTGAGTGCACAAAGCAAGATCCATAAAGACATCAACCCTATCCAGTGTCTTTGGAATGAACTGCAAGGGAATTAGTGCCTGACTGCATGAATGCTCTACAGAATGAATGGGCATTAATTCCCACAGAAACAATCTCAAATCTTGTGAAAAAGTCTACCAAGAAGAGTCGAGGTCATTATAGCTGCAAAGGGGTAGATTAAGTCCACATTAATATCTTTGTATCTAAATGCAATGCAATGAATGCAATGCAGTCAAGGTATACTGTATATATATATACAGTATACAGGGTGCAGCAGAAAGAACTCCCAAATTTCAAAGGGAGATTGAAAAAACATGATACAAGGTGTCACAAAAAACATTTTTTTTCCCAAATGTAGATATAAAAAAGTTTTTTTTTTTAAGTTTTAAAAATGATATCATACAAATGGTGGCCTTGATGGCTGATACACATTTGGAGCTGTTCTTAGACATTTTCCATCACTCTCACTATCCATTTTTTCTTGAATGGCCCCTTTTAGTTGGTCCAAGGACCGAGGACAGCATTTGAAAACCTCAGCCTTAAAGTACCCCCACAGAAAAAAGTAAAAGTTATGGAACACAGCAAAATCATTTTCCAGCATGGAGCACTTTCATTAGCACGTAAACTGAACTTTGTGCAAAATGCCCTCTGCGTTGCAGCTACAGATTCGACATTTTTGAAAAAAGCCTCCACTACAAAGCCTCAAAGCTCACCCGACCACGGCATGGTGACAAGTGAAAACTTTATTATGTACTGTACCCAATGGAATGGACTGCACCCCTCTTCCTGCTTTGGTGATTTTTTGGGGGATCTCACAGTGATTTTTTTAAATGTGGGAGTTATTTCTACTGTACCCTGTATATACAGTCTTAGAGCTCTATAGTTCTGCTTTTCCTCAGTGTCATGGGGGGATATAATATATTAGTGACAAGGGTGTAAAACTAAACATAAATCAGCACCCTGGTTAGTGTGGGAAAGACAACAGATCCAAACACACTTCTTCTTTTTCACTTTTGTGTGCCCTTCATCAGGGGTGTCTAGATTTGAACTGGACTTAAGGTCTCCAGGGTTGGAAATAGACACTGCTGGAAAAAATGTAAAACACGAGAGCTGAAAGACATTAGTACTAAATTTCAATTTGTTCAGTTATTCAAAGGTTGTGATTATGGCTTTTTGTTCTGGGCAGCTGAAATGCGTATAAAATGGTACAAAAAATGCTCATATGGTATTAAGTGTAACTGGTTTAATTCAAGTAAAATACATACTCAATATTTTTGTTTAAATGAACAAATATTTCACGTATATTTAAACCTCAAAAGCATTCAAAATGCCTTTAAAACATTTTTGAGATGCTCGAGGCAAACATTTGTGTCTTGGTGGCTGTGAATACAGTGACACATTCAAGTAATTTAAATAAACAAAAAAAAACACAAAAATTAAAAAAAGACACAAAAAAATCAATAGCCAGCAACAAATGCAGTTTGAACTAAAGTAAAGAATTAGTCACTATGGTTGCATGGTCATGTTTATATGTGTATGTGTGTGTGTTTGAGTGTTAGAGGGGGAAGTCGGTGGTGCACATGTGTTCAAAATGAATGAGAATCGGCCAGGAAGTGTGTGGGCAGTACATATGAAAGTGAATTCATGTATTATTTCTTAAGGTTTAGCTGGTTTAACAGTATCTGGTTTGCTGCTCAATCCAATATAAAAACAGATGCTCTTGCAGTAATCTTGTCAGTGCAAACTATTTTAACCTGGGTATATAAAGTAATGTATAGTACACTGCATAATGACAGGTAGTTTATTTAATGTACTGTATATTCCCACAAAAGTCTGTGCTGATCTTACACAGAATGAATTTTGTTGTCTTCAAGTACCTGGTTTACACAAAATGGACCAGATATATTTCAGTGATTTTTTAAATCTAATTTGATCCAAAGAAAATTGTAGTTTAATGAAATGTGTATAAATTGCACTGAAATGTTTCAATTTAGCTCTACCAAAATCCAGTCTGTATATGCTGACTCAATTTTATTTGATCGATTGGAAATATATAATAACTTATTTTTGAACACTTTTCTTCTGTAGTTAACAGACAACTGCTACCAAAATATACACTGTCACTAAAACCATGGTGCATCTATGTTGAAGATTTCTTTTGTTTTCTTTCCAGCCTATTTCTCATCTAAGACAATCTGTCACTTATATCATGGCAGAGCAACTACAACCAACTTTGATAAAGCTAGCAAGTTCTCAATTATTAGGTCAGAAACAAAAGTAGCAAGATATCAACTAGGTCACTTACTGGTTAGCTAATGCTAGCCAGACCCTTTACTTCACCAGAAGCACAGCGATAAAAAAAATCCTTCTCTGCCAGTCATTTAAGTAAGGCCTCTTGTGAATGTAGTTTCAGTAGCTAACAAAATTATCTAGTATTTACAGCAAGAGGATGTTTGTAGCAAAAGGTTGCTAATTTGTCCACACAATGTATACACAGCTCTAAAATGGAGCCATGTGTATGTGGTTTAAATAGCTCCCCCAGTTCAGTTGCCACCTTGTGGTAAAATTTACTCTGAAATGTATGCTTCCTTCCTGTTCCTCTCTATCTCATATCTCTGAACCAGTGTTAGAAAGATATCATGCAAAAATGGAGGGATATATTTATTTAGGGCAAATTGGGTGTACACATAGTAAATGATGCTTATAAATCAAATGACTATTTGATCAGAAACCCCCACCATATAGGCACATTTTGTCACTTTATATTTAAAGACTGCAGCCCATCTTTTGCTGCACAATTTATCAGCTCCCCTATACCTGTTTGGGGCAGCTGGTGGCATGGTGTGTAGGGAGTTTCAGAATGCCATATGTTTGAATCCCAGGACTGCTAGTGGCACCACTGAGGTATGCTTGTGCAGAGTACAGTCCCCACACACTGCTCCCCGGGCACCTCTTGTTGGTGACAGCCCACTGTTTCACTTGGTGAACGGGTTGAGTGGATAGAAAGTCTTTCAATGTGTTCACACTGTGTGGAAGAGGCCACTTTACTCAAGCTTATTAGTGGAAAGCAGTTGGATCCCTTGGGAGCTTCTAGGCCTTGTTTTCTAGGAACTAAAAATATCTGTAATGAGTTTTTTAGTCAATAGAAGCATATTTCTGTTATTTAAGTTTTTAAGTTTTCTTTAGAAACATTGGGGTTACATTCTTGAAATGACCAAAGTAAAATAATCCATTTGGGTAGATGGAGCCAAGCAAGCTCTCGCAGTGTTTAGGCCCTCAGGAGCTGAACAGAAGATCTAAACTGTCAAATTAATCTCCAATATAATTAGATGGTGACAGTGTAATCAACCATTCACATTTTGAATTACAAGGGCATGCTGCTGTATAGATGAAATATCCTTTATGGGCTGGTTGATGGACTATTCTCCACCAAGGAGTGGTATGACATCCAAGGACACTAGGGTTGTATGAACTTCAGCAACACTGCAGTTTAGGCCATATTTCATCTGCCAACTCAAAAAGATCTTAACACCAAAGTGATAAAATTCCACTCCTGAAATAACCTTTCTGTGGGTGTTTCCAAATAACTGAAGCTTCTTCTGGGACCCATGATAATAATCATTTGCACTTTTATGTTTAACAATGCTTCTCAGTGTATCAGTGCAATTTTAAAAACCTTTGTATGTTTCTGTATGTCACATTCTCACTCTAAGATCATCATCAAGTGATTTACCCTTTGACACAGTATGCAGGGCAAAGGAATTTACATGTGCAGTGTTAGGCTGAGAACTGAACTTAATGGAAACTCCCACATGTTAAACAAGCTCATCATCACTTCCTTCCTCAGAGCACCAGCTGAATTCTGATTTAGCTGACGATGAGTAAAAAGAGGAGGAATGAACAAACAGGTTAGAAACGACACAGACTTACACGAAGAAAGTTTTAAGGGGTTAACATATGAGAGGAGCCATTTTCCTTCGTCCCCCTCTTCATACTCGCTTTTCTAAATCCAAATGCTGGGCTGAACTGAGAGTAAAGAGGAAACGGCCTGACAGCATTTGGATCAAACGCGAAACATGAGTAAATATTCTCTCCGTGTGCTTTCCATCATTGCCTTCCTGCAAACAGGTACGTTCTGCTGTCTGTATGTTTATATTTATCTCTCAGTATGTTGAATATAGGAATATATTGAAGGGCTAGCTATCAATGATTGCATCCAGTGCAGTGCAGTGCATTGCAATACTTTATTAAGTGACATATAATAATATATAATCTAATAAAAGATTTGCACAGTAACAGACATTTGTTACTAAAACTTTAGCAGTGGCAAATTTATATTTACTTAAGGTCCAAAAATAATATTACTATTAAGATAACGGATGTTGGCATGACCAACAACTTACTCAGGCCTCCTTAAAAGAGATTTTTCACATGACTGTGTGCACTGCATGATAGAAAATATGTATGAAAGTTTCATCAAGTTTGCAGCCATTTAAGTTGATCGTAGAACAGACATGTGTAGCTTTGCCTTACAGGTTTTATAACTAGTGATTAATGCTTTATACCAGTGCTGTAACTGGAATATCACTTCAGTTTAAGATTCTCAGTCCTAATACACTTCAAATAAAGTGCACCCAAAAATGCTCAGTGATGTTAAAGTTCACATGGTTAAAAGCACTTGTGCATTTTACTTACAGGTCTATGCAAGAAAAAATTATTTATACACTTTAGACATGTGCAAGTGAAAGTATCATTCAAAAAGAAAGTGCTTTATTTATCACATAGATCAAAATAAACATTACAGTAATGAACCCACAGTGCTCATGAAGCTGCACCACAATAACTGACCAAGTGTGTGAAACAAGATAAAGTGGAAAGCCCTCAAATAATTTAAATACAGTGATTAAATCACAGAGAGAAAAATGACCTTTGCCATGAGAAGCACATGTGTGTACATTTTATTTGAAGTGAGAGCTGTATGAAAGTTCCATGTTAATATTTGCAAAAAGAATTTATGCTGACCAACAACTGAATGGCAAGCAGTACTTAACAATGCATCAGATGGTCTATTTTAAATGCTAACCACATACTGCAATGTTTTTTTGACACCTTCGATATCCTGTCTCAGAAGCTGCAGAACATTCACTAATTGGTGCTGCAACAAAACAATTCAACCCCACAATCAATTCATCTTTTTCAACTCAGAGCATGTAAAGAGGCAGGTGCCCTTATCCAGTCCCTCTAGAGCAGAGCTGGGCAATTAAATTCTACAAGGGGCCACATGAAAAATCTGAACTGTGTTGGAGGGCCGAACCGACGATAACTTGAACTTAATTCTGCTCAATATGAATTTTCTCCCAATGTAAAAGGCAATAAATGTTACATAGCTGCTACTGATAATCAGAAGGATAAGAATTTTCAGCAAATATTTGCATACATACATTCATTGTGGTGTAGGTCGTAGGGGAAAATAATCATGTGAAAGTAATTTTTTTAACTCAGATTTGTTAAAGACTGACATGGCAGGAAAAAATGCTCAATATGAGCCTGAACTGTGTCAAGCACAAACATAATAAGAAAACAAAACTGCCAAAAACTGAAAAAAACGGCTTTATCCACACACAAAGCATTCTTATTCGACAAATTAGGCTAAAATACGATTCCAAGGATGATAATAAACTAAGAGCTGTTTGGGAACTAAAAGAACAAGCTCTTCTTTGGGAGCAGTGCCAAGAGCCAAACTTCCCGTCATTGTAAGTGATATGCCCATACGCGTCGGCATATGTGGTATTCACAGTGCAAATTCGTACCTAATTTGAGGAACTTAATGCTGCGTGCTCGGACCAGAGACACCGATTTCAGCGGGCCGGATTAAATAAACCACTGGGCCGGACGTGGCCCACGGGCTATAGTTTGCCCACCCCTGCCCTAGAGTAACTGAGTATTAAGTGTCTTGCTCAAGGACACAATTGTTGAAAGTGTGGGTTAAAACCTGCAACATTGTGGTCATCAGGTTCACGGGTATTGTTTTGTATATTACAAGCACAATGGAATGGAATTTGCATTGCAGGTTGTCAGATGGATTTTGCAAGTGAACAAAATATAAAGGGGATCTATAACAACCACAGAGAAACAGTGTTATCAGTACAATAACTTTACTGACATATATTTTTGAGGTATTGGTAAAAACAAAGATGGGCCCCTGAGCTGGCTGAAACTGGTTTGAAAATGCATGCTCAGATCAACCCACAGCCTTAATTACCTTTAGTCACACATGAGACACAGGAAGTGTGTTTTCCACTCAAAAATATTCATACTCAGTATAAGCTATGGTCATAATAAATAGGGCTTGCTTGTTTTTTTATTGTTTCATACCAGAGGAGACAGTAATTTACAGTCAGTGTGTTTTAGGGTTTTTGGAATTTTAAAAAATTTTAAACCTGTAGTTAAATGGGTCATACAAAACCTCAAATTTAATACTGAGAACCTAAAACTAAATCTTATTAGACATTTGGCAGCCACTTAAGAGGAAATCAACAAATGGTGACTTTACAAATACAGAAGATGTTCCTAAAGCCTGAATGGTCTGATAAATTATGGGGATGAGAACAGTGTTACTGACCTCTGAGGGATGATCGAACTGCGGTCTCTAGGTAGTACAGAAGTACAATTTTCTTGTGCTTGTCGGCCATTCATGTTTCCTCAAATTTCTGCAAATATAAAGGTGCTAAAACTACATTTAAAAAGTGCTGATTGAAGTTTGTTTGCTTAATTAATTTTTATTTTTATTTTGGTTAAAAAGATATGCAAATATGATGATATTTTATATTTAAGACCTCAGAATTCAAAGACAGAGTATAAACAAATTCTTAATATTTGACATATCATACCAAATTTGATATCTTATAAAATAATATGATATTTAACAGGTACAAGTGTTCCTAAATTCGGCAGAACCAATTTCCAGCGGCAAGCTTCTAAGAAGCCTCATAGCTTTAATATATCATTGTTTGCGTATTCCTTGCCAAAAACCTTCTGCCAGTCCAGAGAATGAATTACTTTCCACTAGTGCTGTCAAGCGATTAACATTTTTTATCTAATTAATTACATGGTGTGCCGATGAATTAATCTAATTAATCACATTTAATCGCACATACATTCAGACTTACAAGCAGCAGATTTTTTTTTTTACCATTTATTTTTTAATACAAGCCTCTAACTTATTCATGGCATTTTTAATACTGACTAAACCAAACCTATGAATTAGGTTACAGTATATGATAGTTTTGATAAACTACGTCTCCCAGCTCTACACACACTCTGGC
>JBBMFX010000011.1:10725255-10740342 GCA_037832545.1 Rhabdalestes septentrionalis
GGTCAGATCCAGCTCTGATCTCAGCGCTGCTATCACTGCGTGCCCCGCCCCCTCGACTTCACGGCCAGCCCCCTCTGTGTCTTCCACTCACGTATATGTGTGAGACTGCTTTTTCTTAACTGACCGTAGAATTTAGATTCTCTGCCCGAACATGAACCCAGCCCAAGCTCGCGGGTTGGATTGGCCCGATATTTCCTGCTACTATCCTCGGACCGTGGCCGTGATCCAGCATTTGAGTGGTTCGGTGGTATTCCATTTTTGCAGGGCCCTGAAGCCCCAAAGCCGGACATGACAGGTCCCCAGGACAAATAAGTTTGAGAAACGCTGGTCTAACAAGTAGGTCGGCCATAACATTAAAACCACCTGCCTAATACGCACAGACCCCTATTGTGCCACTAAAACCCATCAAGGCATGGAGCTCTGAAGGAGAGTTGTTTTATCTGGCACCAAGACGTTAGTCATAGATTCTTTAAAGTCAAATTGCAATTATAAAATCTGTTCTGACACTTTTCTATCAACACTTGTCATAACTTGTGCTACAGTTGCTCTTCTGAGGAAATGGGCTAAACATCTAGCCATTAGTCCTCACATGCATTAATGAGCCCTGGTTGCCCAAGATCCTGTTTTCAGTTTTTGTTTTTCGTTCTGCTGACCCTAACTGCTAAATACCGTGAACACTCTACAACAGCGGTCCCCAACCACCGGGCCGCGGGTCACGTGGTACCGGTCCGCGGGCTGCATGGAAAAATTACAGTATTTCCTTTTTATTTACTATCAGAGACTAAACGATGTTTTATTTAGGAAAAAATGACCGGATTTCTTATATTAAACCGTGACGAAATAAAGTTTGGGGACCACTGATCTATGTATCAACAATCACCCTCCAAATTTTTTTTGCCAAATAATTGAATATTTCCCCTTCTATTGGAGGTAAAATATCACACTAATAACAAAGATAGATACACAACATTTCTCAACTTGCCATTTACTGACTAATGACTTAAATATAAATAGAAACTTAACTAACAAAAATATTACAATACAATTAAACAATAGCTCTTTTAGTGCAATTCTTGATCATTTCATAGATCATTCCAATCTCACTAAATACTCTCTCACTGGGAACAGAGGCTGGGGTCCAGCACAAGCAGCATGGGCCACGTGTTCCACAGCAAAAATAATACTGGGCTGCCCGCAGAGGTGCCAGTCTGTAAATCGGCGTAGTGCACTTGGATATCGGCCGATGCCTATACATTTAAAAATGCCAAATATCGGCCCGATATATCGGCCGCCCGATATATCGGTCTACCTCTAATATACATCACGCCTAAATATGTTCTATCGTAACAAGATAATTAGCGTTATTCCCTGTTTTATTGTTGTGGCTAATCAGTGCATTTTCTTATTGTAATACTACAAAAATGCAAGATACACTGTGAGGAAAGTTTTGGGGCACACCTGTTTGCCACGGTTTGGGCAATGCCATTAAAGTCATTGTCGGCGTAACAGTAAGGCATGGGGGTCGTCGCCATTCAGTGTATCCCCCTCACATTTCATAATCATTCATTTGGACCCCCCCCCACATTTAAAAGATTCAAGATTCAAGATTTACCAGGGATTCCAAACACCCCCACCCTCTAAACAGATGAGATTTGCACGCCCCCTCACATTAGAAATGCTTCCGGCGCCCCTGCGGTCAGGCATGTCAAAACTTTTGTCCAAATAGTGTTTATGTGATATTTCAGATTATTTACACTATACTTGGGTAGTTTATTTCTTTACCTTATTTGAAGCAGTGCAATGGGTAATACAGTTGCTATCCATCCAGAAGAAACACACTTTGCTGCACCAGGAATTTTCCTTGGGCAAGACTCCTAATTTTAATGCAAAAATCTCAATCAGAAGTCAAGTCAATAGGTCTTTAAACATTTTGCAAATCACCCACAAACCGCTTTCTGTTTTTCACTGACAAAAGGTCCTTGTGTCAGTGCCTGGCTTTTCGACGAGTATGACTCACACTAGTAAATTGACCACTCATGCTGCTGCAGTCGGCCTTAGATTATTACTCTGTCTACAGTATGACAAGTATTATCGTTATCTGCTAGGCACTGATAACATGAAAAATCAACCTAGCATCAACACATGCAGTTAAACCAGTAAAGAACTGTGGATGGATGGGGGTGTTTACCACCAGCAAGAGTAATGATGCATTTATAACTATTGACACTGGATGACTTAAAGGCTTCAAAATCAAGCACAGAATAGAGAAAAAATAATTACTCACATTACCATGGCAATATCAGATAGATTCAAATAGAATATTTACTTTTATTTTAACTGATGAAATTACAAAGGCCTTTGTATATCCCCCGCAAAAAGATAAAGTGAGTGTGTATGTGTGGTAATTTCTCACCCTCTGTCTCTCTCTCTCTTTCTTTTTTTCTCTCTCTCTCTCTCTCTCTCTCTCTCTCTCTCTCTCGCTCTCTCATACACCCACGCCTAAGCGAAGGAAAAGCCCTGTAAGAGCGTTTCGTGTTGGCACACTCCCACGCGGCCTGTGCCTAGCGTGGAGGGATTTTTCATGCGCGTGTGTGGGCTGGTGGCTTCCCGGCTGATTTCCAAACGCAAGCCGACGTGCCAACACCCCCCTCCTCCCCCCCACCCCCCCGCCCCTTCCCCCACGGGTTGCAGACTGCCTCCATTACAAATGGGTCCATTTGAAAGAGCTACCTCCGAAATGTTTGGCGGGGTGAAATGATGGCTGCTGCAGCGAAAGAGATTGATCTGGGGGGAAGACGGAACCGCGGCGCGCGTCGCCTCATTAACTCCGAGTCAGAGGCGAGCGCGCGGGCGATGTGTCTCCAGCATGAGTGCGCGCGGCAGGGCGGAAATGAGGAGGAGGAGGCAACCGACCTTTTAAGGTCCCGCGGGCCACGACGAGCAACAGCGCTTTGTCAACAGACCGTTGTTCATTCTCCGATGCTGAAACAACCGCAAGGCTTTCCAAGTGCCCCCTTATCGACACCGTGCTCCTAACATCGTAAACTAGGCCAGGATTCAGATGGTTTAAATCAGAGGGTTGTGTCCAGAGTGATTCGCTCATTAACGTGTAATGTGTAAAGTGTCCATTTGTCATACGTAAACACCTCACAACACAGCACAGCACACAGTATGAACAGCATGAAACCACTGGAATGAATCAAAAGTGTTAGTTTAATCCTCTGCCTTTAGAAGTACACTTAAGAAACCTTGAATATGACTCCGAACGCCCCCCAAAAAACGTGTGCCACACCCTCCAACGCCTGCCCCTCCCCCTTTCAGCATGCACAAGCCACTTACGAAAGGAAACGTGTGTCTGTTGTGGTTTATTAGAAAGAATAATTTCATGAACGTTTGTTTTAGCATTCTCAGTTAGCCAGCTACATAAGCCTATTGGAAGCCATATCTCAACATTTCTGGGTGAAAAAATGTGTCTGAATGACAGTAATTAGCGAATGTTGTGTTGATGGAGATTTTTCTTTGATAAGCAAAAACAATACATTCAAATATATGTGTGTATGGAAGAAAGAGCAAACTTTGTGATGTTATGGTAATGGCAGATGCAAAGCGACAAACATGGAGATGCAGATCAGTCCTGTAAGAGCTGGACACAGCCGACACATTAACAGGTTTTAGGACACTAAAGCTCGGGTCAGCTATAAAAATAAAAATGTGTGTCACAGTTTATTGCGGCTTATAAAAAATATAATTAGTCAGTGAATGCTTGTATTAGCACTGCTCGCTAGCAAGTAACCTGACATAGAGATCAGTTAGCTGATTTGAGGCCACATTTTAACATGTGTCTGAAGGACACTAAAGTGTGGCAGTATGATTGGTTAAGATGGGAGGCTGGTTTTGTGCTGAATTTTGTCCTCTGATTCTCTTGTTTGTCTGCACACTCATGCACAGGACAAATGTGTTTTAATGAGACTAAAGTGGATTATTTTGAGAATGCGATTTTGCTATTTTATATTTTTGCTGTTTTAATCTTTTGTGGCCCTGATCCCCAACCTTAAAGGGGGGGTTTATTTCTAAAATCTCCCCTAATAAAGTATGAAAATTTTGAGATGCACTGTTCTGGAGAAATTCTGTGAGTCAGACTTGTTCACTGTGGTGGTGAAAGGAATTAGACATCTGCCTCTAAAAGATCCCTCACAGAACATAAATAAGTTGGAGGCACCAGAACTGCTGTATTATTAGCAACAAACTAGCTACATTAAAACAACAATTAGTAACCAAATAGAAAGACCAAATAGAAAGACGAAATAGAAATAACAATATTGTAGTAACAACCACATATACCATATGGAATAACACTTTTCTTGCACAAATGCATTCTAGTTACTATTATTATAACTGAAAAATAATTTTTTCTCATAATGGGTAAAGAATAAGAAAATAAATTCAGTTACAAGTTAGATATAAGTCTTCATCAGCGTCAAAGTTCAAAGGCTCCAAAATGTTTCTACTTTTCACTGGAAAGACCATGGCCTGAACAGTTCTGATGTTGTTCATTGAGACACATCAACACATGAAGAACTCCTTCAGGCTTGGTTGTTTTTATTAGCCCATAGCTCAGTGGTTAGGCTAGCAGTGACTGAGTGACACAACAGGGACTCACATTGATTGTCTGAGGTATTTTGGGTATTGTACTGAGAAACATGAAAATAATATAAAACTGAAACATGAAAACAATATAAAATTGTGAGACGTGTTGATATAATGTGATGCTACAGAATAAACAAAATTTTAATCACACAACAAATTATACCTTGGTTTTAGACTGGAGTACATCAAATACTTTACCGTATATTCAAAATAATTATTTTACCAGCTGCAGTGTGTAATATGCAGACTGCCCAATGTTAGCTGTTAGGTTATTTTCCAATCTATGTTACAGTTCAGCACATGTAGTTCTCTGTAAGACCTGATCAGGTGACTAATTTTAGTGTAGTAGACAGTAATCCTCTACAAAATCAGCAGGGCTTAACTGGAAATGAAACACTTACATGGCATGAACAAACAACAATCTCTGTGTGAAGTTAACATAAACTGACAGCCAGGTACAGTGACCCAAAATCTTTCCTGACAACCATGCAAAAACGTTGTCCACCCATTCTCGGCATGATCTAATCCAATTCATCACTCTCAAAGCTATAAAAAGTGTAGAGCATACTTCACTTACATTCTGAGAGCGTTGTTAATTTATCCTGCAATTCAACGTTATCCAGGCTATAAGAACACAAAGGTAATCTGGAATTCAGTTACACTACAGGACTGCTGCACCATATGTCTTAGTAAAAGTCTCAGAAACACTCAGAAAATGTTCAGAACATCAATAATTCCTTGGAGATTCACTGAACAGTAGAGTACATCTCTAATCTACCTCCTGCCTTGCTTGACTAAAGTTGCTGAATGACATCCCAGCAAGGCCAGCAAGGCAGGAATATGAAAAGACAGATGCAAGTTATTCACTTTGATGATATGGCGAAGATGAAAGCAGGATTTTGACTTAATAGAAAAGGGAAGATTTATATTTGTGGAACGATTATTACTACCAGTGACAAGACTGAAACTGGGATTCTCCCTCAGCAGTTTTTTTTTTCTGGAACAGAGTTTGGTATTGAGCCAAGCAAGCCATTCATATATTTGTGAGAGCCTTTTAGGGAGTTTCTTTGGGCAGCATGCTCTGCAAATGAACAGTAGATTTATTTGATTTGTTGCAGAGACTGCACTATGCTCTCAGTCAGTCACAGGCAGTCAGGAGACTGATGTCATCCTGATGCGTGGGCTACATGAAAACTACAATCTTTTTCAATCTCAGCACTCCCACCCCTGTATTCCACCCCGCCCTTTGCAATATGACACTTTTAGATAAATATACAGGCCTATGATTCTTCTATATACAGGCTATGATACTTAAACACTCACATGCATCCCATACTCTAAGAATATAAACAAGGTTATTCTGACAGATTAGGTCTATGTTTATTTATTTACAACACTGATTTGCAGTTTTCTGTTCTACCTAGGTAATGGACATGATTGTGCATTGGTCTAGTGAGTGGGAACGAATGCTGAAACAACTTGTCCTCTAAGAACTCAACAGGACTCTGTGATGCTCAATGTTTATCACACAATCTGCCCTTTGGCACACTTTTGGGCTGCTTATTCCTCTTCCACCTCTTCTCTCCCCCTGCAGGAAGATAAAAACACACACATACACACAGAGACGCAGACATGCGCTGTTATCAAATGAAAGTGTGGCAGAGGTTTCGCCTGTTACACTCTGTGCTCTGATGAAACATCTAGATCAGCTTTTCTCTTATGAGTTGGCATCCTCTCAGATCTCATCAAATTGTGTAATGTGGTGCAGCAGCCACTGCAACTGCTGGGACTCAATGTCTTTAAATATTAGACCCAAAATCATCTTTATTGCACTCATTATGTTACATGTTTTGGGCATTGGATTTCCATTGTTTCTTTCATTGTTTTTAACACAATTAAAAAGCCAGTTGTCTTTAAGTCGTACAGAAACATAAACAACATTTTTCTTCAGGGTGAATATTAAAATTTCCAGGGTTGTACAGTGTTTTATAGTGCACATTGCTGGTCTGCGAGGTCAAAATATTAGAGACGAGGCACATTTGTGGGGTAACAGAGTGCACTGTGGATTGTAAGTGCTCCTGCGTGGGAGTCAGTCCCTCCCCTCAGAGCTTTTCCAACAGAAAAAAACTCCGGAGTACTATTTCATTCATCCCTCTGCTGTTCATTCATCTGGGCACTGCAGCGTGGCGAACGCTCGCGGGTTCGATCGACGCGAACGTTCTTATCAATGGGAGGCGGTGACGTCAATGGGGAGCGGTGACGCGTGGTCACGTGGTCGCAGGAGGGCCCGCTTATAAAGACGAGGAGCTGACCGGGGTGCTGAAAATATCTCACAGAGGCGGCACCGTCACGAAGACGTGCTTCAAAGCGTTATTCCTACCACACATCTTCAAAAAAGCAGACATTGCTCTTTCATTAACAAAGGGAAACTTACTTCACTCTTAATAGAGTAAAGCAGTGTCCCAGCAGAGAAGAAGAGACGAAAACAAAGTCCATCGGACCTCTTTCTGCTGGGGATCCCGGTAAGTATTTTTTTTAATTCCATAACACTATAGCAAAGTGTGTTAAACTACTTTTTCAGAGCATGGTGAATCCTATTAACGTTAAATAATGCAAGAAAGTGTAACTCTAGAGAGCTTAAGCAAGTAAATCCTTGCACCAACCACTTTGTTTACCATTAAGCTGAAAACTGATTGCTGACTCTGTTCATAATTAATCCATGGTTTAAAGGGATTAACAAAGGAAGGAAAAGATTAAAGAAAGAAAGAAACAATTCTGTTAATACTATAACATTCAATAAGGAACTGGGTGGAGTCGAAAGTGATGCATCATCATCATCACAATCCTCCCCATCAACATCCTCACGACTAAACTGGCGCTCAGACGTGCCTGTAAATGACGACAGCACTTGTACTAATGTTGATGTGGGACCACGGAGGCAGTTGTGGGAATTCTTAACGATCAATAACAGGCACTGCCACTCCCCTGCTGCCTCTTTCATCATCTTTCCCATCACCAGAGTATTATCAGTCAGAAATAGGAACAGGGACTCCCTTAAGAGAACTCTGGCAAAAACAGCCCATTGGGTGGGAAGTTTCGGGTGAGGTGTTATTACTACAAATTAGGAATAATGTCATTTTTTACAGCACAAACTTTTATGATCCGTTTATGATGCTATCCAAGGGACGTGGGAGTCATTGGTACATTTTAACTTGGCAGTTCAAATGTGGGCTAGTTTGTGATAGTTTGCACCGTGACATTTCCCCACTTCGTTTCTCTTTCCTAAAGAAAAAGTAGTCTGTTTTAAGGCAGAAGATTACAAGAAGACATGGCGTCTTACTGGATTACTGAAGTGCTTTGGTGCTGTTTCCTCCCAAGAGACTTTTACTGGAAGCAACCACAGCAGACAAGAGAAAATATGAGAAAGAGAGGCAGTGATTTCTTGGAAACGTGGAGTCTTCCTTGAACGCAAAAATGCGTCATTGTCTTGTTGGGAGCGCAATTTTGGTGAGGTGACTGGTGTAATGCGTTTCATCCAGAGGTCAGGAGAGATGTAAAATCAGATAGTCAGAGACTGCTTGGCTATTTTAGCTGGCATCTGCAGTAATGACGATCATGCACACCAACATCTAACATCCTTTGCACTGCACAGTGGGCAATTTGCATATAGATGAGCTCCGTGTGTTCATTCAACACTGCGAGAAAATGTCGTGTCACGTATATTTCAGGTGAAAACAGTCACGCTTTGAGTTTCACTATATTATGGACGCACGCTATTTCATAACTAAAGACGGTCCATATGTGTTAGTAAACACACTAATGCCTACTTTTACACCAAAATCGACATTGTGTTCATACATTTACATACATTCAAGTGCACTTATTTCCTCTAGAATTTAAAGTTGCTTGACAAAACTGATCTTTTTTCATTTGTTAGATATGAGCATCATTAATGTAAAGTGATCTACACCTTATTTACCGTTTAGAGTAACCAGTATCAGAGGGTCTACCTCTTTGCGCGCTTTCCCTGTTTTTTTCTCCGAGCGCGTCGTGAGCGCTCGCGCTTTGCGTCAATTACAAACCAGGACAAAGAGCAGACACCAATTACTGTAGAACCAGAGCTCAATTTCGTTTTAGCTTCCTCTCTGAGTGACGTTCTTTATTTGTTTATGCGCCTTTTTTGGAAGAGGGTGAGATACACCGGTAATAAAAGTCAATTATCTATTGCTGCACAATCATATAACATGTTTAGTAATAAATCAGATGCAGACTAAAAGAAAAATAATAAAAATTTCAAGTCATCATTTTTTAAAAATTATTATTAATGGTCAATAAACAACAATTGTAATTAATGTTGCTCATCCATGATGAAACCATGATAGATGTCCTTTACATAACATTCATGCATGGTTATTTGAGTACGGTCAAACCGTGTGGCAGGTTATCAAGGGGAAATGTTCCATGTGCATAAACAAGCTGAGCTTCTGGAATAAGAGCGTCATTCTCCTTTGCACAGATCATGCTGATCATGAGCCTTTAAGACTGAATATCTGGCAGGAATGCAGTCTTTCTAAGCCAGTCATGACAAACTGGATGTATATTTGGTTCCCTGACCTTTTCTGAAAATGTTCTCTTTCTTTCTTCCTCTCTCATTGAAGGGCGCATCACCTTCACACCTCACCTCTAGATCTGTGCTGTCATGGTCCGGTGGCAACAGTTTTCAGGTGCCCCCCTTGTGATTCTGTTCATCCTCTCCAGCCTTATGTTTAAGCCCACAGCCTCCAGCCCTGTGACTGAAGACAATGAGATGCTTAGCAATCAATATCCCTCTCCTGAAATTCCACTGACACAGATTCAGTCCACCCAGGCAAGAGATGGTCAGCAAGTGGCACATGCTGAAGAGGAAGAGGAGGATGAACTTTTTAAAGATGTCGACCCCAAAACCCTAGCAGCAGTGCTCCTGGAGGCCCTAAAGAAGCCTCAAGAGAAGGTGAGCGAGGAAAACAAGAACAAAGGAGAGGACAAGGCAGAGGAGGTGAGGGAGATCCAGGGGGCTGACAGAGACAGAGATGGGCACGAGGAGTTGGAACTGGTAATGGCTGCTGCTGCGGCACAAGGTAGAGAGGAGCGAGAGAGGGAAGAGGATGAAGAGAGAAAGAGAATTGAAGAAGAAGAAGAAAGGCTCACAGAAAGGGTGAAAAGTCACACCACCAGTCAAACAGTGTCAGTAAAAGAACCAGATGTAGAAACTAAAGAGGTATTGAGCAAAGATGGGCACCAGGAGCCTGAGAGAGGCACAGATGGGGAGAAAGATGAACAGTTGAACTCAGAAGAGCTGAAAAATCTGGAGACCATGCTAAAGGAGTTCCAAAGCTACAGTACTGCCACAAAAAGGGAGCGTGATTCCTCAATAGGGCAAAGGGAGAGCCGTGGTGATTACCTTGACTATCTGGATCGCAATGGCCTCATGAATAATGAGATCAAGCCCAAAGCCAAGGGCTATGACTTGGCCCTGTCCAAAAAGAAGCTCAAGTGGCAGCAAGAACAAGAAAAGAACAAGAATCGGCCATTATATAGAGGAGGGAACTTCATGGATGATTTTAATGACAACACTGAAGACCAAGAAGAGGAAAATGGGGAGGATGAAGAAGACGAGGAACTGCTGAGTCCTGAAGAGGAGGAGGCTAGGGCTAAAGCTGAACAAGAGGAGGTGCGTAGACAAGCAGCTGAGGCCCAGAGAGCTAAGGCAGAGGAAGAGAAACTTGCAGATATTGCATCAGATATGCTACTGCAGTACATGGTCAAGCAAGATGGGAAAAAGTACCCAAGCAATAATGCAGCAGAAGACAAACGCTCAGAAGAAGATACCAGTGATGATGATGATGATATTGACCCACAAACTATCGATAAGTTGATCGAAATCTCCAGTAAGCTGCACCTACCTGCAGATGATGTGGTTGATATAATTAGTGATGTGGAGAAGAAGAAGAAAAAAGATGCCCCTGAAAATCTGCAGTGGCAACGACCTCTTGGACCTCTTCCAGCCCCTGTTGCCCCATCCACAGTCCTAAGAACAACACCTCCTTCAAAACCCCCTAAACCATATACAAACCCATTTAAAGCGTGGTTCAAAGACAGGGCTTCCATTAAGCCCAGTAAGCAAGATTTTTGGGTCAAACAACAGTGGCCCTTTCGGACCTACCCCTCCTACCGGTTCTACCAAAAGCCCTACAGTAGCTATTACCCTATCTACATCCCACCTCCCAAGCCTAAACCACGCTACTATGCCAAGCCCTCCTACTCCATTAACGACATTCTGGGGAATTCATTGGACTATGACCTTGATTACCCCGCTAAACAAAGGTACCGACCCTGGACGCAACTTCGCCAAAGGGCTCCTCTGGCGTTCCGGCGGAACCTCTACTTCCCTAACTACATTGTTCCACATCCCCGGACTTTCCAAGCTGTACCCATGCCCAAACCACGATCACCCCTGCGTCGTCGGCCAGCCTTCTATTACCCTGCCCCAGGTTCTCTAGTCACCAGACAGGATGACTATTATAGTCAGCTGGGGCAGCCGCAACGGGACAGTGATGGGGAGTTAGAAAACTTCATCAAGAAAGTTTTCCTGAAAAAACCTCAAATGTTTCAGTGAAGATATAAATAAAAGAATGAGAGAAGAGGAGGAAACGTTTGACAGCAAGAAAGGGAAAAACTGAAAGACTGTTTTTGCCACCCTACCATATTTTGGTTTTCAATTACAGAAATATGTTTGATGAGTCAAATTACGTCCTTCACTAGGTTCATTTGAACAATTTGCCTGGAGACTGTTGACTGTTGCCATTTTCAGTGCTGTTTCTCGCTCCAGTTGAACAGTGCAGTTTATGTCTTGATTAGAATGTAACAAGAGATGATGTCAAGATCCCTCTTCACTTTCATTTCACTTCATCTACTACCCTCCTCCCCTGAAAAGACTGAGAGACAGCACAAGGAAAGGGTATTTTTGACCATTATGTGGGGTGCACACAGGGCTTAAATACTCAATTTAAATTCCTAACTTTCCACACTCCGAGAAGGCCTTTCAAAAGTACAGAGATCAATGGGACATCCCTTTGTAAGCCTTACATTTGTTTTGATTGTCTGAAGCATTTTTCATAATAGTCATTTCATTATGGTATACACTAACAGCAAAACATTTTGTTTGCACCTTCAAGGAATGCATGCACTAAAAGCATGTTTATTCAACGTAACTCTCAGTCAGGCTGAATTCTTAGAATCAAAAACCAGTGCCATACTCTTTCCAAGTATTTGGGTTTGGTTAATTTCAAACAAACATACAGAGTTTTAACTGTACCTAAAAGTATTATGCCTAAGCATTTAACATGTGTGGACTTATGTGTAATAAGGACACATTTCTGTACATAGAATTAGTTACTGTCTGTAGTTTGATATTTTATTTCTTTCAACGTGTTTTTTAAATAGATTTTCTACGCAAAAGACTGCAAGATGGTGCAAAGATCGCTCATACATTCCGAATATTTCTAAAAAAAAAAGGTTATTTCATATGAGCTGTTTTGAATACAGTTATTTATTGCCTTATTAAGACACTCTCCCTTATGAGAAAGCAGCATTTTTTTGTCATTGTTGGGTTGGTAGGTTTTATCCTCACAAATTCATTTTAAACAGAATTACAAAAGGTTGATTAAGCAGAATTCAACAGTTTACATATAAAAACAGATGTGTAAGCTGCATGAATATAAAACTCCCTTGATACACAGTTTCCCAATAACTATTTTTGTTCCTAACAGCGGAATGCACAGACAAGATGTTGTCTCTTGACCTTAATGTGAACAATCTGCACACAAGAGAAAAGAGATTTCTGAGTCAATGAAAGTCCTTTCAAAACAGCATTGACAATCTTCTAATTAAAATTGATCCTAACTCACACATCCACCAAAGCGTTTGATTCATATTTACTCTCAAAATTTGGATTCCAGCTGTATTCCAAATGACAATTCTTGCTGAAGTCAAATGTAATGCAAAAGGACAAAGGTTATAATTCACATGAACCGATAACTCCTGTAACTGGTCACACTATTAAACTTCACAAAGCTTCTTAAAAGACATCTTTTCAACTACTTTCAGCCACATTTTGCTTTGTATTTCAAAGAAAATTCAGGAGATTGGTCACCAAAATGCTAACTCAAGTACCCAAAATGTGTGATACCTTACCGACAAGACAGTGTGGGGAACGAAATTGAAGACGACAAGGGGGGAGGTGCTTGACATTCAAATTTTTTAAAGTAATTTTTTAAATCTTGGAAGAGGAGAAGGCTGAGTACAAGAAAATGAAAAGTGGAGGAGACAAGTGTCTGCACGTTTATGTGAACTTGCATCTAAAGTGTGTTTCTTCTTTGAAGACATTAAGAGCATTCAAAAAAAGTATAAAAAAATACAAAAGAAAAACGATTAGCGTAACATAGGAAAAAAATGTCTTGTATAAGGAAATCAGCTGTTTGTCATTTCTAGATGTACCTTGTACGTACCGTAATAAACATGCGTTTGCTGGATGTAAATAACCGCATGTTGATGGCTAGTTTTGCTACACAGAGAGAATTAAATAAAATCAACTATTTTTTATTAACATTTGTTTTTTAATTGTGTCTTGCAAAAGACATGACTACTTTTTATTGTGTGTGCCAGAGGTGGCGAACTGCGGTCCTGGACAACTCCTTTGTCCCAGGTCTGCATATCACTACCTCAAACTATACCATCCACAGTCCACATAATCCACACAATTCACACATATAATTGTTACATACACCTCCCCATACAAGAGGCGTCACAAGGCATTGCATAATCACAATGCAAAAATGTAACATTATGCATCATGGACATGAGATAATGCCTCATGGAGAAAACATTCTATTAATTAGAATGTATGATGTAACTGCCTTGTTTATAGTGTTAAACCAGTGTCAATAATCAACATCGTCCAAATAATTAACATCGCACATCTTCCCCTCACCTTCAAGCTCTAGTTTTTGCCAGAACTGAATAGAAACATCATATGTCTTCATTAAGATTTCAGTCAAAATATTGGGAGAATAATGAACTGTTTTCAGTCTTACATTGTTGAATACGCCATGGGTATATCGAACCATAAGCTCTGAATCTTCTATCAAACTGAATCATGAGTTAACAGGTTAGTTACAACCTTACCCCATACTATTATATTTGTTACCAGCATTCTTCAACAACAGAGAAATCACCAAACACAGAATTTAAGAACTGTGTTGTCCGCTAACAACATTCAAATTAAACAAGTTAAGTTGCCGGAGGTATGTGTTGACAAATAAAGAAGTAAATAAAAGGTTCACATTCTCACATCAAGTGCTTACACAATGAAATGCAAAATCCAAATAATTATTCTCTGAGGAGTGTCAAATAGGTGTGTTGAGGATTCCTTTGTGAGCAGCCTTCAAAGAGGATCCTGTTAATGGGCTCTGGTGCAATCATGTTATGGTGCTGCAGGGATTTTCTTATAATAAAGCAATTATACAAGCAAACTGTTTGAGCCACAGTGTACATAACTGCCACCTTTTGTCTTTGTAATTGGATGCAGGAGTGAGTTCAGGCTTGGGTTTGATATGACCCATGCAAACACACACAGAAACACATGCTACAGCATAAGAGCAATTGTAAAGACTTGCGGATGGTTAGATGAGAGGCTAGTTTACTTGACTTGCTGACAGAGGTCTCATGGGAAAGTGGGGAGAGGGGGAGGTCACATGAAACAGAAGTGTTAATGAGACACAGACTGCACTGTGCACTACACTAATACACACAATAGGACTGCAGGGTAGAATCAAAGACACTTAGTGGGGGATGCACTGCTCTGAGTAGAAGCTCTAGACCCCCTATCACCTCATCTAAGACAGTGGGCACAAGAAAGACTGCATACAGAGTCTTACAAATCTTACATATACACAGGCACTCCCAAAAACAATAGTTTTTTGGTGTAAAGCTATAGAAAAGGGATCCTCAAATTCCCAGAGGCTGCTTTGTCCTGTACATTTTAGTGTTTTATCTGCTCTCACACACTCACTTCAGCCAAGGTAAGGCTTGTTAATTGCTGGTTTAGATGTGTGAGCACCATGGTAACTCTAAAATGTGCAGTGCATGTGGGGATGTTGTGCCCTACAATAATCATTAAAGAGTGTACATTTGTAAACGCATAAAATAGGAATGAAACAGTAATTAGGGAAGCATCCCCCATGTCACTACGATGGCTTCAGTACCTTAAGTTAGGGAACGCAATGGAGTGTACCTCAGTAAATATTTTCACCAAATTTTACCACATTGTCACGGCTGGGGGGGTTAGCCCCCAACCGCGAACTACCTCTCTCCCCCTGACTTGGGAGGAGACGGGGGGTGAAG
>JBBMFX010000011.1:10745556-10760797 GCA_037832545.1 Rhabdalestes septentrionalis
GATCACAGCACATAATTTGATTCAATTGGGTTTCATGATGGCTGCACGAACACTCAGATCGGGTTGAGTTCCACACTCAAGTTCAGGAGTAGATTCGGGGAGAGGTGGGCGGAATTTGCACGCTGCATTATGAATTTTGCTTGAATACAAATATATAAATATAATTAATTTTCCCTTTTAACAAATACAAATACAGATACGAATAGCTGCCACTTTGAACACCCCTAATATATTATTGGGTGGTTGAGTTTTATTCTGAATCTGTAGTTTTATTCTGGAACACGATAACTTGACTTAACTGTACATGGCTTGGACAGAGTTTTAAAAATTGCCCTCACTTTGAAAATATGTTTTGCACACACGTTCACTGACCTACAAGCAGTGCACTAAGTGCACACTGAGTAAAAGTCAACACCACTTTTCTCTTGGTGGATGTCATTTTCAAAATGTATACTGCTCTATCTGATGTCCTTGGTAGAGGGAATTGCAAAAGATGTATGTGACTCAGCTGTGCCAAATAAGATGGCATCTATCTGTACGCCCACAGATTATTAACGAGAATCCTCTGACAAAGCATTACAACTAAAGTTTTAATACATTTTGTGGAGCAGTGACATGGGGGAGCATTTACATTATAATTCGGAGGTGACTATGCTTATTTGTTTGTTCTTTTGGATGAAAATGTCAAGTCAGTATCTTTTTTAAATCAGTGGCATGACCACCAAGAAGTAAAAAAAAAAAAGCAATCTACCAAAATAACCAATGAAGAAATTGCTAACGGTGAATCCTTAAATCCGTTACCATCCATATAAAAGAGCTCATTAATATAGTTTCTGGGTTGTTTAAAAAAAAATGTTGATTTGATGTTCTAGAGAATTCACAGGGGTGGTAATAAGTCCCTCGTCTGGTAATAAGAACCAGGTGAGCTGAATGTCTCATCTGCTTCACCGAAATGTTATTGTATTAAAATGGTTCTCAAAATGATACCAAAACAATGTCTCAGGTGTTAGACACACTTTAGTCCACTTATGGCATTAAATGGAATTTTAACTCAGAGATGTTCATGCAGATCATTGTAAAGTTATACTCGGAAATAGTTTTCAATGATTTGTTTTCTCTGATTTGCTATTATATTACAATCATCAGTATTACATATAAAAACATGCACAGAAAAATATGTGGCGGTTCACTGGTGGTTTTGGATAGTAAGTACAATATTTATATTGTAGACATCATGACCCCTGGTTTCTTGTACTACCACTGTAAAGAATCCTGTATGGTGGTCTACAATGAAGTATATTACGTCAAAACACTCTGAAAGGCTTAGTTCACATCTAAACCCTCGAATTATGTTAACAACTTAAAACATTTCTATTTGTGAATTACAAAGACATAAATCAACAATTAAATCTTCAAAACATGTTCCATCATGAGATTAGTTGATGAAGTGGTGGACAGTTTGTAACTATAAAATCACATGATTTAAAAAATGCTAGATGTATTGGGACTTGAGCAGTTAGCCCATTAAATCTCCTAACTTCTAGAAATATAATGTCATAAAAGGTTTATATTGATAAATCCACAGTGATTAGCTGGCAGTTTGTATGAGGACACTATATTTTAATTTCCCTTACAATAAAAACATTGCTAACAGAGTGACTGTTTTTTTTGTTTGTTTGTTTTTAACTTTGTATTTATTTGCCAGTGAAATGATTACAAGCTACAACGCTTGGGCAATTTACATGCTAGCAGCTTAAACGTGTTGTTTTTGTTCTCTTTATTAACACTTTCAAGAGAAATTTACACTTTCTTTGATTCTACACATGATTACGGGGAACCTACAGACACTTGCATGAATGATCAACTTTAAGAATTAATATCAGCCAGCTTCTGACAGAATAATTACATAATGACAGCTCAGTTAAATAAGGTAATGTGATTTAATGCTATAGAACAATTACTAAAAGTCACACTGTTATTATTTTTGTATCCAGTAGCGAAAAATTTAGGCCAAGTATGCTAATATTATGTAGCTTAAGTAAAGTGGCCCTGTACAGTCACGAGTGAACGCAACGCAGAGTGTAAAATTATTTCTCTGTATTTAAACCCACTCACAAGGTGAAGCAGCCGGCAGCCAGCTGCAGAAAACCCGGTGAGACACTGCAATCACCCCCAAAACTAATGAATGGGTCACAAGACTGCACAGACTAAAGCTTAAAAAATAAGAGTGACAAAATTCCAGGTAAAGGAAGACCTGAGTGATGGATGGAAAAGAAAAATAATGGGGTGCTCACATGCTTCCGGCTGAGATTATGTTTAGATGGATGGAGAATACAACTGTGCCACAGATCAGACCTTTCAGAGTGTAAACGTGGATAACAGAGAAGGACGAAGACTTCACTGAACAGATGGGTGCATGTCTGCTTGAGCCCATACATGTCTGTACAAACTTTGCCTGACTCTATTAGAAAAAATTCCAATGTCAAGATCGATAAAATGCAAACCCATTTTGTTTTGTTTAAAGTGGTGATATAAGGTTTAGGCTCTGACAGTCATTACATAAAGACAGGGGTTAAACTGGGATTTGTTGTGTTTGGGGGCAAGTTCAGAATTACCATGGGTGTTTGAGTAGGGGGTCTTCAACTTCTACATATGGCGTATATTACACATACATTAACTTATTTACATGGATAATACGGGTTACATGTTTACATATGTATAATACACATAGAACATGTTCAATATATGTGCTATGTATCATACCTATGTATGACCCAACACCTTGGCATGCCAGGGGAAAGAAGTGTGTGTGTGTGTGTGTGTGTGTGTGTAACAGAAAGATAAATTCATAAAAAGGTCTAAAATGGCATAAGGCAAAAAGCCAAAGAATAGTTATCAAGTTCAGAAACACAATTAGATACATACCAACAGTACACTCCTCTCCTAAGAGTGACAGAGGAAACACAAGTGATCATGATCATGTAAAACTGCCTTTCCCCTCCACTCTCCTTCGCTCCCTCATTCTTTGTCTTTCTTGTCGTGGTGATGCAGTCAGTTTCACTGCACCACTGTGACAAAAGACCGGTGACTCATCCACTTATATGCTCCATCCCTCTCTCTCTCTCCCTCTCCATCCCCTTTTCTCAGTCACTAGCCTCTCGCCCTGCATATGTGCGTTCCTCTCCATTCTACACATGCACACAAAGGCATTTTTATTTCCCCTTTAATGTATGTGTCCCACTCTATAAAGATGCAAATAATAGTCTAAACAGCCTCAAATGTTTCAAGAAGTGCCAGTTACCGCAATGTTCAGAGGAAAAATGCAGAGGGAAGAAATGGTCCGAACGAAATTGGGGGTTTTATTTCATTATATAAAATTACATTCACTCACAAACTGATTTGATTACCTGACGGCTATTTGACAGGTAGACATGCCCTCATGCTGAGTTACTTAATTGAGCTATTCCGCATCAAATCACCTGAATGAGCACAGGTTCGGCACCATCTGACATAGCTGAGGCCAGTGCATCGGAGGATACTATAAGATGTCAACGTTGCTGTCGTGTCAAAAATGTCACTGGATGCAAAACTAAATTTGGATGCATAACAAAAAAATTGTTTTGCATTTATTCACTTACCTAATGTCCTGCAAGACACAGAACACATTAAATTTATTTGAACAACAATTCACAACTCTTTCCATTCCTACATGTAGCAGTAGTCTGCATAGGTAAAATGGTGGGATTCAAAGACAAGGTGGTGGAATAATTTGTTTTGGATTCATTTAGGCTACTTAACACCAGTAGAACTCATAAGTCTTCTGCTGTTAAGACAGCTGAAAGAAACTACTGAACATCTGTTCATTTCTCTTAGCATCCAATTAACCTTCTCGCCAACAGGGTTCAAAGAGCACCTTCGGCATCGCGCATCTTCCTACGGACCAGCTCCAAAATACAGACAGATGGTGCAGCGTCATTTGACACTGAATGACTCAACAATATAATATTAAAGAGAAAAAAAATACACAAATTTTCTCAAAACATTCTTTTATTTCACACAACACATTAAAAAGCATTTTTTTAAACTTCTTATCCAAACTACGTCATATGCAATGCCAAAGCCCTCTTTCTTTGTTTTTCAAGGAGTTATTCAAATATTATTCCCTTTTTATTCCTCAAATACACATTTACAGTCAGAAACAGCTCTTTGGAAAGCAGGAAGTAGACAGACAAAACAGGAAAGAATGAAGAGGTTCTGCACCATTTTGTGGGTTGGAAGTTGTTTTTTTTTCTGCCTTGTTTTTATATTAAGATACACATTCAGAGGCTGTTCGCAGATGTGGTCCATAGAACTGGAATAGAATGAATAGACCATACGCAACAGCCTATCCAACATTCTATTGACTCATAAAAGCCTATTCAACATTTCTCCTCTATTTCCTATGTCAGGAGCACACATCATACTTTATTTTTAAATCTAGCTCATCTGGAAAACTGCTTTAATGGAACACTAAGCAAGCAATCAGCTGAGAGGACAGGTAGTCTTTCCACTCACTACAAACATGCCCATACACAAGTGTGTACACTCAAATTCTCTCACACTAACACATGCACGCGCACGCGAACACACACACACACACAAACACTTAATGTGTGGTCCTCTCTGGGGCTGCACAATAAATATCAGAGAATAATTTCTATCGCAATACCAGCCTTTGCAGTTCTGATGTTGAGAAGGCTGCAAGTTGCGATTGAGCAATTTTATTGGATGTTGTGAGCCTCCTAAACAATCTGTGGTCCCCCAGACAACTTTTCTGGGTGTTTTGACTAATTGGGACATTCACGAGATTCAACAAACATAAAAAAGCTAAAAAAAAATAATGCAACCACGTAACCATATCACATTAAAGAGTTCATCAATGTGTCTTTAAGATATATAGTGAGGTACATTGCACTTACAATGTAGCAATATAACTGCAGTATGGTATTTTCCCTGTACCATGCAGCCCTCGCCTCTACACTGCAAAAGCAAGCAGTTCAAGCCTGAAAGTTTGTCCACTTAAAACGTTGCACCACATTTAAAAATAGACATGCATGAATGGTCATTGTCAATCTTTCCTGAGCAGCAAAGATACAGTCAAAGTATTTATGATTATATTAATCTGGGATTGCAGGAGTTCCTCACAGACCACAAACTGAGATTGTGCAAACATCTCACTTAGTGAACATAGTAAGGCTCCATGGGCTTTATTGTACTGTGTGTCCTAAGAAAGAAGGATTTCCTCCTAGACATAGATTAAAAGTATGTATGCAATTTAGGGGATGAAAAAAATACAATCAAATGCTGAACTGAGTAGTATCAAAGTTGTCGACACACTTTCAAATCATCCCTCTGTCTAACTCCCATTCTTAACCCTCCCTACCCTGACTCCTTTTAGTAAAGTCCATCCCTTCACCACGTATAGCAGTAGTACCTAAAGGTGTCCTAAAATTGGAATGGATTTTATGCCAGCCCCATTTCTTCCAATACACTCCTTGGAGATTCGTCTTCCTGAAATGGGCAAAGACAGAAGGTTTTGAGAATTAAGTAATGAATATACATAATTTATGTGAATTTATATACTTAAAAACAGCTTGAATTCTTTTTTACATCATCTTTTTACAATTTATTTGGTATCCTATTTTCACCTTTTCATCTATTTGAATTAGTTGCACCCACCATATCAGATTTGTTTAGACTGATATATGCAAGTGACTTCTGCTGGCATATACTGTTCCTGATTCAAAGAGTCTTCAGGCTCAGCACAATAGTTGATTAAAATCTTTTTAAAATGTACTCTTTAATTGATTAAAAATTGTTTATTTCTTATTTCCATGTTATGGGCCTGTTACAAACAGTCTGTAGGATATAATAAGAATGCAATTATTTATGAGAAATTAGGTATAAAAATATAATTTTCACCAAAACACTCACCTCTTGCAGCAAGTCAGCCTGTTCAATAGCCTTGAGTACACTCTTTTTGGAAGTATCCTGAATTTCTCCACCCATCAGAAATTCATCCAAGATAAAGTAAGCCTTCTCAAAATTAAAAATGATGTCAAGCTCACACACCTAGATGAGTCAGACACAATCAGTGCAGACAAAAGAAACATTAGAGATTCACCATACAACAACAAATAAGAGAACTCTAAATGTATTTACATTCTTTACAAGCAAATGTTTCTTTGAATTGACAAAAAACAAAATACACAGAAATAAAAATTTAAGGTGGAATGTTAATGCTTGGGTCATGGGCTACTAGGACATTGATGCAGTTTTAATAAAAAACATGAAACCTGAAAGGTTTAGCCCAAAATAAAAAATAGAGGATTTGTATTATCTCCCATAATCAAATTCTTCTTACACCTGGAAAAAAATGTATTATGCTTTTGTGAGTTGACATGAGGACTATCCTATCAGACAAGGTTGCACAGCCTATAGTGATGGAGCTGGAACTGGGTACTACCTTCATAGTGGAACTAGGCAAAATGTTACTTTGTTTAGAAGACTTAAAAAATCTTGTGCCTGGCTGTTGCAGACCTCTTCAGTATGAGCAAGAGGGACCTATGAGAACATTATTTTTAATGACTGAACATAGCAATAACTTTTTATTTTTGTTCGACTCAATCAAAGGCTTAATATCTTTGGTTTGCTAAGGCACAAAACATTTGTGCAAATGTACAGGCATTTTGGTATGGTTTTCCACTTTATTTTCTAGTGTATCATCTAGTTTGTTATGCATTTTTTTCCACCTTATAAAAAAAACTAAACATTTTCTTCTGCATTTTAGTCCGTCTTTGTTAACTTTGTTAACTGTGAATCAAATACTTTTTACTTTAAGTATTTCACAGAGGTTAGGAATAATATAATTCTCCTTAGAATTATGTCTAGAAATGATCTGTGACATTTAATTCATGGTGCAGCAGAACATCAAGAAACAAGATGTTTTGAACAGTGCAGAAGAAATGATGGAATGGGGACAAGAGTGAGAAATGTCTGAGAGATCGAAAAAAGAGAGACTATGTGTAGGCCTGTAATGATACATTTTGCTGGACGATAAACTGTCCCAGAAATTATTGCGATAAACGATAATATTGTCGTTGAGTCAATTTTCAACTGATGAAATAATAATGAAATAATAATGCAAATGCACTCATTCAAAGATCCATAAACCTTGACTTCTAAAGAACATATAACACTGGGACTGGAAGACATTGTAAGACAGTCAGCATACCTTGACTTTGTGTGGCTTAAGGCAGGATCTCTCAGGAGTAGCAATGTGTCCAGCTGTGCTAAACATTCTCGTGCTCAGTGCAGGGCAATACATTTCTACAGGTGGCCACATGAAAAAATCTGAATCTGAAATTACTTCTGTACAAAATTAATTTTCTCCCATTGAAAAAAGCATTAAATTATATTTTTGGAAAAGCTGCTACTGATAATCAGACATATAAGAATATTCAGTTTGTATTTATGTAAATGTAAAATAATCCTATCAAAGTATTTTTTTAGATTTAGATTCAGATTTGTTAAAGACCGACATGGAAGGAAACATTCGGTGTGAGACCTGGATCGTGTCAACCACAAACATTATAATATGAAAGCAAAACAGCCAAAAATAAAAATATAAAATCCAAATATTTTTTATATAAAATCAACTGTAAAAAGGGCTCATAAACACACAAAGCTTTAATATTTGGCAAGTTTGGCTAAAATATGATTCTACAGATGATGATAAACAAAGAGCCGCGTGGGCGGTGAGAGAACCCAGCACGCAGAATTAAGTTTTGGTTGTCTTTTGTCCTGTAAGTGGTATGGCCGTACACAGTGCGGTAAGTGGTATTCACAGCTTAAATGCTTACCCAATTTAAGTAATTTCATACTGCGTGCTCGGTCCTGGCCAGGCCCGCACCGTGACTTAATGGCCCGAGACGAGACACCGGTCATTGTCGGGCCGGATTAAAAAGGGCCGCACGTGTCCCGTGGGGCTTAGTTTCAATTTGTTCATCCCTGCTCTTGCTACTGTTTTACCACAAATGCGACATACTGGCTAGCACAGTAGTTCACCATGTCCATTCGGTTTAAATCCAAATTGCTCCCACACTGAAGCAGTCATGTTCGGCTTTGACACCAATTCCATATCAAATTCTCAGCTAACATTAGCATTTTCTCACTATGCGGCAAGCTAACTTACAGGAGAGTTCATGCCTCATTGCCCTAAGGAAACGAGAGGGGGCCGTAGAGGCCAACGCACCACGGTGAAGTCTGTTGTCAATACAGTTTTTGGTAGAGAAAAATACGAGGAAAGCAAACACGAATGCAAATGAAAATTATCACGGCCGGAAAATTATAGATCTCATTTTAATTATCGAGTAATTAATTGATTTATTGTTTATTGTGACAGGCCTAACAATGAGATGAAGAAAAAGATGTATACAAAAAAAAAAGATCAATACAGAATAGAAAGGAATGGGAATTACAGGAGACAAGAAGGCAGAAAGAGTGAGATAGAGTGCCAAAGACAGAGAAAAAACAGACAAAAAAGGTAAAAATGAACAATGACTCACACTGCCAAAGTACTTATCCAGCAGCTCCACAAAGCGATGGATGACCTCTAGGGTAATCAGCTCATTGTCCTGCTCTTCAACTGCACAGCAGAAATACAGACTGGCATACCTGCACACACACACACACACACACAACCACAAACACACATGAACTGGGCAATTCATAACCAATATGTCAGTATTCAATATCAAATCAATCACGCCAGCACAGTTGCGGATATATAGCAAAAACACTCTTATCCACAGGCTATGTATACACTCAAAAATATAAAATATATACACACATCAGTATGCAGGGGTGTTACGTAACTGAATATCAGCCTCAGAGAATGCTGATAACAGTAGGTATAAAGAGAGTAAATCAATGTGTTCAACCTATCTGACCTTGCTCCTGCCCATTATGTCTCTGTTCTGATTAAGAATTAATCTACAATACATAATAAAATTTGCTATTTAAAACTTGTTTGCTATAGATTTGCACTCATTTAGTAGCCCATGTCAGAAATCAGAAATGTCTGTTATAATTTTAAATTTGATTAATCGCCATTACTTTGAACCAATGTACATTTAGGAGTCTGACTGTCTGTTGGCAATGAGAAGTCGTTTCTGTGTGAGCCCTCTGGTGGTCAAAGCACACAAATACATAAATGAACACTCCCACATGCCAGTACTTTCAAGCAGACAATGATACGTCCTCTGTATGGGGGACCAAAGGCCAAATCTGTAGTACAAGAGTGGCGGAGATAGATGATGTGTTTGTTTGCCTCAGACACAGAGAGACACACACAGAAGTCATTTTAATGGGTACTCCAACCTTGTATTTACATTGTCCGTTTTATCAGCTTAATTTACCATTAAGTTGAACTTTGTAGCTTTTTTTTTTTATTTCATCTGTTTCTCAGCATAATTTATTAGCCCCCTTCAGGATGTCAATCAATGGTAAGACCTCCACAATATTATTTGTGAGAAGAATAATTCTTAGCACAGCAATGATGCCGACACTGCGGAGGCATGTCTGTGTGGGTGTATGTGCGTGTGTGTGTACGTGCTACACAGGGTGGATCACACAGTAGGGGGTTTTAAACACTATGTACACTTACTTTCCACTGCATTAGACACATCATACCGGTCAGTCCTCCTTGCAGAAGTAAAATTATGATATTTCTGATGCTACAGAGCTTGTCATCCTCTAGTCTTTCATTTGCTGTCAGTGTTCGGACACAGACCCGGCTGGATATTTTTACTTGGTGGGCTATTTTCAGCCCAGCAGTGACACTGAGGGGTTTAAAACTCTTGCAGCACTGCTGTGTGAGATCAAATCTGTGCAGCATGCATGCATGCATGGACACACACAACAATAAGAATGATCCTGTGTACTGGTGGTCTTGTGGGGGTCCTGATCATTGATTAATGGGGTAAAGGGGGGTAAGCAAATAATGCAGAGAAGCTGCTAAAAAGATGGATTACAGGTTGTAACTGTAAAAAACACAGTGGAGCTGATAAAACTGACAAAATTGAAGCTGATAAACGGGACAATGAGAGAAGATAAAAGGTACATGTATCTACTGAAGAGTCTTAGTGGTGTCCTTAACGAAACATTCTGAAAGTAATGCCAGAGAAACTTCTGAAGTTTCTGTAATTAGAAACACAAAGTATATTATTTCACAGACATCGCTAACCAAAAACATGTAATTTTATACAAATTTTGCTTATAGCTCGTGCTATGAACAACATGCACAACAATTCTGTCAAAACTGTCAGTCATATCGAGCAAAAACTTCCTTCTCTGTCAAAGGTCAAAACTGCAGACACCCGACAACGCAGAATATAAATGTAATTAAATGTGTACATTTGAACAGTACAGCTTCATAAAAGAAATACACCAGAGAGTGTGCATATGTTCTGATGTGACAACCAAATCCACACTGGTGCACAGAATAAGTAATCAGTGACAACAATCTGATGTGCCAATTTGTGATAGCTCCTGTCACAGAACCTGGGAGCAGTGTATGAAAAAGCAAACAGATATACAAATGATTAATGGTTACACACCACAACATGGTGATTGAATTAGAAAATGAGAGAACATGTAAGGAGTACACTTGCACAAACCTGCACACGCACATACACTACAGGCAATACGTTTTGGCTCACAGTCAGATTTTTTTAAATAAAAGACCCACGGCTCTTTCAAAATTTAATTACATGAAAAAATTACTTAAAACAAATGTGATTGACTAGTTCTGAAGTGTGATGTAACAGTGCACGCTGTGTCCGTGATTAAATTGATGCAAAAACTTGCACGAGTTTAAACAATATAATCACCCCTTTCCTTTTTCACAGCAGCAAAGGATCATAGAATCTCTCCCAGCAATTTTAGGAAATAACTTGCATCCAAGTGCTTCGGCACATTTTAGAGCAAACGGTTCTGTCTCATTTGCTCAGTGCTCACATTTAACTTGCTAATTTAGTTTTTCTTATGCCAGACTGGGGAGGCCAAGACATAATTCCAAAAACAATTCTATTTTCTGAGTACTGGAATTGATTTTGGCATAATTTTTAAGAAAGGATGTTATTTTGAGTGATACTTTTCTTTTCATGACCCAACACAAAGTGAACGTGAATTAACTAAGAACAGTCATATGTCTGCACAACCAGTATTTTAAATCAAATAATTTATTACTACAGACAATAAAATACTTATATTTGTTTTAATTATTTATAATGTTTTCTTGCAACAAAATTGTGAAGAAGCAGCATTACATTTATGTTTTAAAAAATCTGACAGTGGCCCAAACTTCTGCACTGTAATGCAGATTCAAGAATATCACTACCTGTAGTTGGTGAACCTTTTAGAGAAGTGTGCCTGAAAGGAGTGCATGTGTTTATTGTGCTGGCATGAGAAAATTATTAACTGTAATCACTGAAAATTATTATTAATATCTCAATCACTTGTCTGTATGACAAACTTGGGCAGCACGTCTAAAATGCCACTGCCTACTCTTACGTTGTAACTATTTCATGCATTCTGTGAGGCAAAACAGTAAATACAAAATATAACTTAACATATCAGCTGAAGTCAGCACACATCAAACTGAAACACCTGGTACACAGATACACCCTAGCTTTTATTTAATTTGCTTTAAGCATATGGTTTATCCATTAAAATCAACTATAACGATGTTGTAAATGGCATGATTGGATATAAGCTCCTTTGTATGAACTGATGTTTCATCCCTACGAATCCTATGCATTTATGTGCTCCTCACCTCTTATACACTATCTTTAGATCCCTCCACTCCAGGAAACTGCACATTTTGGGTTTTCTGGCCAGGACCACTTGCATGAGTTCTCGCACCATTTTCTTCTTGTCACGCTCTGCTGTGGCTGTGTACCACTTCTGTAGCCGCAGCTTCCCCTGCCGGCTAAACAGCAGCATAAAACGCATCTACACACAGACACACAGGGAGGGAGAGGGGGAGAGTGTGGGATAGAAATGGAAGAATAGTTTAGTATAAAACTGGATTACAAGTAACGAGGGATAATAATCAAAATCATAGAGCCACATGAAGCTTCTGTGACATTATCTGGTTTAAGTTTCGTTAACCCTTACAACAAAAATCAGCCTAATGTTGCACAGATTTGGGGACCAAGGACAATTAATGTCATGTAAGCACAATAGAGGAATCCAATACCTTATTCAGGAAACCTGCAAATAAGAAGGTCAGTTTTAGCTGATACAAATGTGACAAATCTTTCATCTCCTCCATAGCTCAATTTCATCCTTCATCACTTATCATTTCAGCATGAGCCCGAGCTAGGCCTATATACTTCACATCTGTTAAATATTTAAGAGTAGAGTAAAAGAGTACTGCATCGCTCCCTGTGGCCTTGGCCTACATACACCATTCTTCATTAAGCCCACTCCACCCAAGAGCTGGATACAATGAGTAGGTTAGTCAGTGTGGGGTTCCTACAGTTGCTGCAATACAAGAGCAATGTCTTCAAGGTACCTTTCAGGCAAGTCCCAAACCTGCACAGTAGGCAGTAAAATCAATACGACCAAAATGTGCTTCATAATAAATCTTTTGGTGCTCGATAAGTAAAATAGAACATTATAGCACTAGACATGGACTGTGCAATTACACAACTAATTTAAATAAAAATTTGCCAATTGTCAGAGGGCATCTGTATGAAAAACAAATACGGATATCTGATAAATGTGCATTTTTTTAGGTCATCCACAACAATTTACATTATTTGAACACTGTTTTGATAAACATTCTTTTAACACATAAATAAGTGGCTGCATTAACTTTTAGTTACTGCTCCAGAATTTCATACATGGACAGTTCTGCAGCCAATTACTCAGAGCTAACAGAATACACAATTCACCTCTTTGTGTGGGCTAGTAGCACATGAAAATATTAAAAATACGTCATGTGATCAGTACATGTGCACCACACACACAAAGCCTCATTCATTGATCAGAAATGTCCAATAACTACAACAAATAATATTCTTTTGCACATACCAGAAAGTCCCCAAAAATCAAAAACTTCATTTGTGACCACATGTAGATGTATCTAAATGTGCTACTAAAACAAATTAAATATTAAAATTTAACTAGGATGCCAGGTTGGTTTCACTTGAATCTATGCTCTTTGAACATAGGAGTGTTTTTAATAGATAAAAACAGCCCTCTGGAGGCACAACAATCAATCACATAAGTTATTACCTTTTTACTAATTTTTTTGTGTTGCTTCTAGCCATCATCAATGTTGGAAAGAGACAGAAAAACTCCTCTATCACACTAAAAGTTGTCTAAAACATACAAGCTTATTCACTTATATTGATGCTAGGTATCGCATTATTAGATTGAACTATTCAATCAATACTACTATCGAAAATGCCACTTAATCTACTTAATCACTTCCCTAGCCTGGCGTGATGAGGCGTGCAAGAGAAAGATTAATCGAGGCCATGGACAAAAATAGCATACTCCTAAGAAGGAAAGGCTACCTTCTGCTCATCTGTGTCAAATCAGACAAAAATTGCACTTGTTCTTATTTTAGATTTATATTTAGCAGCCTTTAAAAGTAGCATGTCAGCTATAAAAAGATGCACGCAAATATGCACACACACACACACAGATCACAAATCACAACTAGGAAATGCTAGCAAAATTGATTTATGGCACATTATTAGGTTGACTGTATATTGTGATTAGCAAACACTGTTTCCTTATAAAAGTTAGTCTCAAAATAACATGCAAAAGCGAAAACATCACCTAAACATCAGCTGGTCTGCTACTGTTAATACATCAAACACAAAATCTACAGTATAAACAAAGCCAGAGCACAGCTAATCTAGTCACTTTACTTACAAAGATGAATGTTCTCTGCTGTTTTTGTATGTCTATTTTCACAAAAAAACAAAAAACAAAAAAACAAAGATGAAGAGAGACAGTGTATAATATTCAGGGCTATGCAGCACGCACTGTTATTGTCACAACAGTGATGCTGTTGTTGCCACCTGGAAAATATTCATAAATTTAATATAAACATAAGTTTAAAATGTTAACTTAAATGCTCTCAGTAGTTTGGAACACAAATTCTTTTCAACTTTAACAGAAATTCAGATCTTCATGTGTACAAAAAGTACGAACAGACGCAACTTAAATCTTATCTTCTTCAACAACACTTCCTTACTGGGAAAATGTGTTTAACACAGGAAGTCCACACATGACATGCCCTGGAAACTGTTAACACCAAAGTAGAAGTCTTTGTTCATGGAATAGATGTAAACTGTAATTAACTTTTTTCCTCAACCCAGTTAGACTCTTTTGCATGATGTCCAATCAGAGAAATCTAAAATCTGCATTTTTCATGTGATGGCCAATATTGCCATAAATGAATGATTTCCCAGAACATCTGGAAAACATCCACCTCAAAGAGCTCCTGCAACAGCAGAAGGTATAGTTTTATAACAACAATATCCATTAAGACAGAATTAGTCATAATGTTTCTAAATGAAGTACTGATTCATAGACTGGAATGGGTGCTATTTAGGCAGTTAGGGACCATAACACTAAAGCATTTTGTACTTTGTGGAGGCACAACTAGTTGCAAAGCAGCAACAAAATCATATGTTAAACTCTTACAGCTTCTATAATAAATAGAATTTATTATTTATTTCGTATTAATGCTATAATTAATATCTATAACGTTTTATAATAAACAGTCCTACAGGTTATCATGAATTTATGGCTTACTTTGTCAGTATCAGGTATGAGTGCACTTCTTTCAATGAATTGTCTGGAACCATAGATAAAATCTGTATGATTATTAGATATATTTTTTAACACTTGCGCATATATATATACACACCACTTGTGGGATATATTTATGTGTGTGTGTGTTAGGCATGGGCCAGTTTAAGATTCTTATGGTATGGTAACCTTGGATAAAATATCACAGTTTCACGGTATTGTAATTACTGCTCTACAATGTTGTATTTAAATGTCTGGGTTAAAAAACAACTCTTTTTTTCCCCAATTGAACACAGTATATTTTATTTTAGGAAACATATAGAACATTTTGTAACATTGAACATCAGGCACACTAATTAAAATA
>JBBMFX010000011.1:10788394-10819949 GCA_037832545.1 Rhabdalestes septentrionalis
GGGGTGACGGTTCTGGGTGGGTGGGGGATGGGGTTGTTGTTACCAGTCACACCAGTCATGTGACATGCACAGGGAACCAGAAATGGTGCGCGTCACATGGTATATAAACATGGAAATGGTAGTCTTTGGTGCTTAGTCATTGAGTCTCTATGCCCAACCCAAATCTACTCAACTCCAGCTGGTACTGTGAGCACACCAGTCTTTCTGAGCTTCTTTTCACGGTGTATGTAAGTGAGAATGCAGGATCCCAGTGGGAATTTTTCTCTCTGCTGAGAGTGACCTCATAATAAAGAGCATGGTCTATCAACTCTCTCACATAACTCCACGTTTAGGGTTTAACTTGGCTACCAGCAAGTTTAGTCCCACTTATTAAGTTTTATGAATTAAACTCAAGGCACAGTTCAAGATAGCCTATCAGAAGCTGATATCAGTCATAAAGGCACACACACACAAAACAGCCTAATATATTCTAAGGTCTAAAGGGAGGTTGGATAGAAAAAATGTAATGATTTGGAACTGTTTATGGTAACTCACACAAACACTAAATATTTTCATTCATTTTTATTATACAATACATTGATCCCTATTAGAGGAGCTGAATCCTGTCCCAGCATTCATAGATTAAAAATCAGAGAAACAGACACACAGACATTCACACATACACACAGTCACACCCTGCAGAAACCCATGTAGAGCCACAGAGAAACTCCACAAAGAAAAAACACTGGCCACTCCGGCTGCCAATCAAACCCAGGACCCTGTGCAACCATCGTGGTGATAAACTATAAAAAAATTTTGAAAAATGAGAATTATGGAACCTTTTATGTTCACATAGAATATGTATTGTCATCATATTCTGTAGACTACAGAATGAACTGCAGGAATAAGTAATTGCACCAAACTGATTTAAGTGTCTCAGCAAGCTGGCACTACAAAAACCCTAATTAGAATTTTATTGTAATTGCCTATTTAGCCTAGTTTAACAATTTGAGGAGCTCAGTGGTCCCTTGTCTGTTGTATTTGGTCTACTACTCGGCTGTTATCCCACCCTCCATCTGTTTTGGTCACATACAATATTCCAGCAGAACAAACAGTCCATTCATCCCAGAGCTTCTCTATGGCCACTGACTCTGAATAATGAAACTCGAAGGGACTCCATGGGATCACGAGTTCCAGTTGACTCTTCAGAGCAGCATGGAGTCAGTTTACAAATCTAAATGAAAGTTTGGGAAAGAAGTAGTTCCAAATCTAAGAAAAGTATGACACACCTCTGTCACTTCATGTGCGATAACCGTTTTAAAAGGCAAGGACCTCCGAGTACAATTTCCCAATGTATCCTCACACACATACGCACAAACACACACACACAATCGAGGAATTCAGTGGTTCCTTGTCTGTTGTATTTGGTCTAATACTCGGCTGTTATCCCATGCAGTGACGTTAGTAACATTATGATGCATAACAATATAAAACATATTCAGAATATATTCAGGAAACCCTCAGAAAACATCCTGGTAAGGCCTTTGGGGGGAAAACCTTGATGTTGTTTGTCTTTACTTAATAACCATGGTTCTTCACTGCTTCTGGTTCCTCCTGTAATCCTTCCTCTGTGTGTTCAGGAAAAGTTCACGCATCATTTGAATGAAGAAATTCTCAAGTATATTTGAGCTCTCATTATCTGTTCTAGTCCACTGCTGCTCCCATATTCCCCCGAGCAGGACCGCTGCCTATCATGATCTGAGCAAAAGTGGGACACTTTTTGTTAGATGCAGCAGGGGACCTTCATAAAAGTTACATACTCACGTCCTTTGTGTTTTGGGGAGTTGTCACAAGATTATTTCAGGTAAAGTGGAGCAGTTTGTGTTCTAAATTGGGACAGCGCTTTAAACTCAAAGGAAACACATTTTTGCAGTTGCTGGTTCTGTGTAGAGCAATAACATATTTTGTCACATTCAGCAAAAAGAACACAACCAGGGAATTAAATGTTTTTATATTTATGAATATAAAATCCTTTGAAGAGTGGACCAAGGAATTACAGTTAAACACAACACATGTAATCGCAGGATTCCAATTTTTAGTCTGTCTTATTCTCAGATCTAGAAATAAATACTAAACAAGTGCGCCCTGTGGTGGGCTTTGCCCCACCCAGTGTGAGTTACTGCCTCATGCAGATTGGCCCCAGGATAAAATTCAGCTACCCTCAACCCTAGTGAGGGATAAGCGGTTGCAGAAAATGAATGAAAAAGAAAATATTAAACAACTGACAATCTTTATTTTAAAGATTTAAGCAGAGACTAGCTGATAAAAGCTAACTGTTTTATTAGCCCAGACTAGTTCATTAAACTTGTTGGCAGATAAGGGCAGATAGTAATGTCCTCTCACAGGAAGGGGGGCCGGGTTCAGTTCCCCACAAAGGCTGTCTGAGTATCTTTTTGTGGAGTTTGTAGGTTCTCCCTGTATTTGCATGAGTATCTGCTTGGTTCTCTGGTTTCCTCCCACATCCCAAAGACATGTATGTCAGCTAGATAGGAGAAGCTAGATTGCACCTTGGTATGGTGGTGTAGGTCTATCTGTCTCAAAGACCCATTCAGGGTGTTTTTGCACCCAAGAACACTTGGACTCACTAACCCCGTTAAGTACAGAATAGTTAATATAGGATGCATAACAAAAATCACAACATGCAAGGAATTATTGACCATTTATGTTGTCTAAGTTCATACAATGTAAAGTGCACTGACATTTTCCAGTGGTGTAAAAAGTGTTATGTGCTTTTGATGTCATTTCAATTGTATTCTCAAAATATGTGAGACATTCTGCCCTGTCACTGCCTTTGTTTCCCTCATTGTTACCCTTTTGTGTGTCTTCAGCCATGTACTTTTGCTTTTGTTTGGGTTTCCCTGTTTCCCTTCTGTATTGAAAGGTGGCACTGTCTAGAAGATACTTGGCCCAGAGCACAGGATTCCATCAACCTATCAACACCTTCTAGTATTTTGGATCTCCCACCTGTCTTGCCTGCTGCCCAGAATGTGTTATGCTATATGGACAAAAGAACAGGGACAAACCTGATTTTCGGGGTTTTGGCTAGGCCACTTATTTCAAGTGAAAGGCAGTCTAAATACTTCAGAATACTCATTTTTGACCTTGTCATACTCCCGATTAAGTATACACAGTTTGGGGGATTTAGCCTTTTCTATTTCAGCATGTCTGCACCCCAGCACACAAAGCAAGGTGCAAACAGATATGGTGTTCAGTGTGGAAGAATTTATCTGGCTGCTCAGAGCCCTGCTCCTAACCCCATCCAACACCTTTAGGACGAACTTGAGCGGAGATTGCGAGCCAGGTCTTCTCGTATAACATCAGTGCCTGATCTCATCAATGCTCCACAGAATGAATGGGTGCAAAATACCACAGAAAATACAAAATCTTGTGGAAAGCCTTCCAGAGAAGAGGGAAGCTGCTATAGCTGCAAATGGGTGGACCAAGTCAATATTAAAATCTATGTATTAAGTGCAATGTTAGTCTAAGTCCATCTTGGTGTAATAGTCACATGTTCCAATACTTTGTCTATATAGTGTAGATACCATGCCTACAAATTCATGATGCCCCCCAAGTCTCCTGACCTGCCAACAACTGCCCAGTTTCCTGACCTGCTGTCCACCTTCCCTCCAGTAGTTCTCTCTGCAGCTGTTGAGCTAGCTGCCCTGTCAGCTGCCCAGGACACATCTGTTGCCCTGGTCTCATATTCAGTCAGCTTTTCACCCAGTACCCAGCCTGACTAGACTCCTAGTTATCTGCCAGGCCTCTGACCTATTCTCCAGTTTTTAGGTTTTCCAGTTGTCTCTTATCTGCTTGTTCCTGTCTCAGTCTCTGTTACTGTGTGTGTTTCAGTCTCTCTCTCAGTCTGATTCAGTCTCAGTCAAACTCACTTTCCCCATTTCACCATTACTTGTCCTTCACAGCCCTAGTTTTTGTCCTTGTTTCTGTACCTGTACTGTCACCTGCCCAGTCTCCTCATTTTCCATCTGTTCAGTCTTTTGTCCAGCTTCCCATCCAGCCACTTGTACAGTCCTGTATTCCCTATTTGTGTACCTTCTTCTGTAACACTGGCAATGTGCTTTTGTTTTTGTTTTGGCTTCCCTGCTTTGTCCCAATGTCTGCATACACCTTTGCTGTATCTAGTCCTTTGTTATGCGTTGTCCCTTGGTGTTTTTTTTTCACAGGTATTGTCATGTTGATTTGGCTCAGTATAAATTAACAGTTCATATTTCCAGTCTACAGTCACCTTGGACTTCAGTAAAGAACCTATGCATTTGCATTTGGCCTCATTACTAACTTTGTTATGACTTGTTTCTGAGTCTAAATACATAATGAACAAAAACATACATGTAAAGATCTCACAGTTAAATTTACTGACTAAGCATATGTGTCGAGTGTTACTGGAGCCTAGAGGTCTAGACAATCACTTTCAGATGTGCTTATGCTGGCACATTTTCAGGCACATGCAGGCATGCCTTAGGCCAGTGCAACATGGGATATTTCAGAACGTAAGTGATAGTTTCAGTTCTGCTTATTATATGGTATAATATCTATCATGTATACAGCATTAGAAAAGATACCATTTAGGTAAATTGTTTTTGTAATCCTACACTCTAAAAAGACTAAATATAAATTTACAGATGCACATCACATTTTTAAATTTAAATGCAATATGGGTGGTTTTTAGTTGCTGATGCTTCAGCAGTAATAACTGTGAAACTCGCACTGGAGCTCATAGGTTGTAATGGTTTATGCAGATTCTGGTATTTAGGTTTTAGTATTTTGATAGTAATACATGTCATTAAAACACAAGGCCAATATTTATTCATGACATTTACTGTCTTTTTATATCAACTTGGGAATAAGAATAATAATTCCAGACAAAACCTACACCATCTGATAAAAGCTGCTGATACTCTAATATACTCAGCTGAGATTTATTATCTCTGTCATTCATACACACACACACACACACACACACACACACACACACACACACACACACACACACACACACACACACTTTGCCTAAATAAGAGAACAAGACTTTTCCATTTAAAATTTTCCAAGTGTCTCATTATGTTCCGCAAGTGACATCTAGAGGAGAAGAGTGATAACCTCCACTGGATTTTTTTTCGTACTTCCTTTTTCTTGTGTTCCAGCAAGCACTTACACATGCCTTTTTTGTTTTGCTGTTTTAATATTGTGCATTAGTAAACTATAAAAATGTGCCATACAAACACTTTGGCACAGCAATTATATCACAGTAAAACACACAAATAGTGGGGTATCATTGTTACTGTATGTAGATTAAGGGGCATTATTATTCCTGTCCAAACAAATTCTCCTGTTTGTTTTTTATTGTTTCTGAAAATGTTTATTAATCTTTCACTATGTGAAAACTTAAAAGTGAATGGAGCAAAAAGAAATGGTCTAAAATGTGTTTGGAATTAAGTTATCTGATGACTCTGCAGCTGTCAGCCTCATCACTGATGGAGACAACAGGGAGTGCTAAGAAGTGACTTTGTGGACTGGTGCCAGCAGAATTACGTCCAGATCAACACTGGAAAAAACAAGTAGCTGGTGGTAGATTTCTGCTGGTACAAACATCCTCTACTGCAACCACTGAACATCCAGGGCATGGACATTGAGAATGTGGAGAGCTACAGGTATCTTGGTGTCCATATCAGTAGTAAACTGGACTGGACTCACAACTCAAATGCTCTCTACAAAAAAGGGCAGAGCATGCTCTACCTGCTGTAGAGGCTCAGGTCTTTTGGAGTGCTGGGGTTGCTCTTGAGGATCTTTTGACTCTGTGGTGGCATCAGCCATCTTTTACTGTGTGGTCTGATGGGACAGCAGCATCTCCAGTGGGGACAGAAAGAGACTGAACAGGATGATCCGGAAGGCTAGCTCTGGTCTAGGAAACACTGTGGATCCAGTGGAGGCTGTGACTGACAGGAGAATGCTGGCTAAAATGTTGGACAACATCTCTCACCCCATGCAGGGGACATTAGTGACAGGCTGCTGCACCCACGGTTTGACAAGGAGAGATTCTGAAGGTCTTTCCTTCTAGGCGATGTCAGACTTTACAACCAACACCTTGCAGTGATCACACACACACATACAAACTCCATGGACCTATAAGAGGAAGTTTATTTCTAGTACATGCAATTGATTCGTTTATGTATATATATAATTTGTTATTTTTAGGCCATTACTTATTATTATTATAAATTATTTTAATAATTTCAATATTCTGGTAATTTTATGATTACATTTTATAATTCATTATACACCTTTATGGCTTTTAGCTGATGCTCTTATCCAGAGTGACATACATCGGTGCTCAATTAGTCCGCAATTAGTTGTTGTTATTTATTATTTATCTTATTGTATTATTTTATTCTTTTTTTAAATATATATATTTTAAAAATAAATCCCAAAACAAGTTTCATTATTACAACATAGGATTATTGTTCATCAAAGAGTTTAGTTAGATGTCCAGTTCTTTTGTGTCAATGATGAGTAATTGGATATCGATCCATATCTCTCAATGCAATCTCACACTACCATGGCTGAGCTTTGAATATCCTGTTCATGCTGCAGTCTTATCAACAACTCTTTCAACCAGTAGGTGGAAGCACCTGCTTGTTTGACATGGTATCAGTGAGACTTGGTTTGTCTGTGGCCACGCAAAACTTCTTGAGGAAAGTGAAATTGATAAGAATGAATCTTGACACAGCTCTGACTTAAAAAGTGACAATATTTATACATAATGGTAAAAGAAAACAATAACAAAGAAGCTACAATGAGTATTTCCAGTTTAGTTATCACAGCGTTCCAGTAAACCAATGTAGTCTCAAAATAGACCTCCCTCGACCCACAGCATCACTACACTCTTCCTCATTTCACTAACTTCATAGTACAAAAAAGAACTTACAATTTATATCAAAGAAATAAAGAAGAAATCAGTTTCAGCTGCTTCAATATGAGGTACCAGTTACGTGCTTTTCTTGTAATATACAAGGATGAAGTACTTCTTTTTAAAAATCTCCTCCATTTTCTTCTTCTGCTCTGAGCCACTGTGGATCAGTCATTATTGATTAGTTTTACAATGAAGGAGGTAAACATGTCCATTATTTCAAAAACACAAAGCCTACACTACATGCATGATATGCATAGTTTAAAATGCATGAGTCCATACTAATCCTTGAAATGAGAAAAAAAAAACTAAGAAAAGGAAGAAGTGATCATGCAAAAAAAAAAAAACAGTTCAACACAAAGTAATAACAGCATGATTAAGTGAGAAAGAACAATTCTCTTTTAGTCCCTCATTCCTATATGAGGAGGTGCTTCTCTTTTGTTTTTCAAATTCTCCAAACAAGCACACACCGTAATAAATCAGGCCCACAGAATAGAGCTTTAGAAAAACCCCGGGGGGCTTCGAGACCTACTATTATTTGGTGACCCCTTGAGCCCTTTGAATGAAAAGTCCCAGCACTCAAACATCCCAGGAGATGAGGATGTAATGGACACTATTAGGGAGCGGTGGAAGCAGGGGGCGGGTAAGGGAGATGGGGGAGGGTTATGCTCTCACCACGGCCTCCACATAGAGGGGTCGCCTCCTGGGAAGAATGGGGGAAGGGCTGCTTGTGCTGGAGGCTGGGGGGAGGGCGAGGGTGACCTGGGTGGGGAGGGCTGCTGCCGGGGCCTGATGCCACCCCCCTCTCTCGGTTGAAGGACGCCAGGAGAGCAGCGAGGGCTCCTGGGTGAGGGAGGGGTCACAGGGGAGGGAGGGGTGTGTAGGTGGAGAGGCTGGGGCTGGAAGGAGGACAGAGAAAGAGGCGACTGTGTAGGGGAGGTGGGAGTAGTGCTGCTGGGGGCTGCAGAGCCAATACTGGCACTGCCCTCGGCACCAATCTGGGGCAGAGACTTCAGCAGGTGGTTTAGTAGACGGGCCCCCAGGGTTTTGTCCATTCCAGGACAGTTGAGTAGTAGATTGTGCACCTCATGCATGCACTGGATGTAGCCGCTGCTGTAACGCTGGCGTGACTCAAAGGCCATGCTGGGCCCTTGGCCCCCAGCTGTAGAAAACAAAGGATTCCACTCTTTAAAAAATTATCAGAATAAGAACAAGAAAAAGAAGAAGAAGAAACACTTATAGTTGCCTAATGAATATTTCAATAGATGATTCTGTAAAAAAAAACCCTGGACAAAAAAAACCCTGTTTGGAACCAAAAGAGATTCTGTGAGGGAACTTTTGGCTCATTCACTTTACTGTGTATGTTAAGTTAGAAAAATCATATCTTGAAAGGATATCTATTCATACTGTACACAATGTTATTCACACATTTTCGGACATATATGGCATAACATCGTGCCTACCTGGTCCATGACCCCTTTGAAGACCCTCCATGTGTTGAACAGTTATCTCAAGAACATCTGCCTTCTCCAGCTTGGATTGCTTGTAGGAGAGGACAAAACTGACAGATGAGTAACGAATCTAGCAATTAATGAAGTATTAAAATTCAGGGTGAGTGGACTGTTGGAGAAAGCTCACATCCAGATTGTAGGCGTCCACCATGATCCCCTTGAGCTGCTCTAGGCTTGAGTTGATGCGCTCTCTACGTCTCTTCTCTATCAGGGGTTTTCGAAGCTAACAAGAGTTTTAAAAAAGTTGTATGTAATGAGGTGGTTATATAGAGGAGCGTGCAGACTCAGTAACACAAAAGAGCCACAGAAAGGTGTAATAATGATGTCCTTAAATAGGTTCTTTCAAACTGTGCAACAGGTTACCTTCCTCTCCTCCTTGGCGTTGAAGCTCTTCTCTGCTCCGTTGCTGAGGTTGGAAGCGGTCATGGTTTTAGTACCTAAGAGAGGCTTCCTTCAAATATTTAACACTTTTTCGAGAACTTTCAGTGCCCTCGCTTTGCAGTTTCGTTCTTCTCGTTTCTCCCCACCGAAAACCGTGCGGCTGTGGTGGCTCTGGCAAACAGGCGAGTGAAATTAGATGCTTGTGACCTCGTTTTAAAAAACGTGCAGCTACCGAAACCTCCCCTTCGAACCACCTCCCATTGCAATTACCATGATAATAAATGGGGCTTTCGGCAGCACACTTTCCCACCATCTCGAGGGGAAAGTTCCCAGGCACTCCGACTGGTGTCGCAATTTACAAGCAAGGGGGTTTGTTTGTTTTTTCTACACAAACTTGTGGTTTCCTTAAAGTACCTTTGTCCAAATATGAATCTCACTTAATACAGTGGTACTATTGTGACTGATCATACGTTGTGAGAAGTCAGAGCTCTTCAGAAGCTGGTATGAAAACGAAGTGTGACCTTAATCTGCTGGGACTCTATTTCTGAAAATCATATATAAATATGATTTTATATATATGATTTTCAGTCCCAGCAGGTTAAGGACACACTCCGTTTTCATACCAGCTTCTGAAGAGCTCTGACTTCTCACAACGCATGATCAGTCTCAATAGTACCACTGTTTTTTAAGTACATAATTAGTTAAGGTAAAATGTTCTGTGAGGTACCAAATCTACTAATTATAGACAAAAGTTCAGCGACACTCCTGTTTGTCAGAGTTTGTTCTAGGCTCCTTACTTCCTGTGAAGGGCAGTCTTAATGATACAGTTAGGGAGTGTTAAGGAGTGTGCAGGGTTCTCAATAAAGATATTTGTTTACATTAATAATGTCTTTAAATATACTTTTAAAATCTATTTATATTCATATACATTTCTTACACTTAATTTACAAAATAAATTATCCAAGTGACAACAACAAAGAATATAATAGCAGGGCAGAACAAATAAAAAAGTGGCATCAAGAAGAAGTGTAACACTGAAAGGAAAGATACGTTTTTAACTTGGATTGATGGAATAAGAGGGGAAGAATAGAATAGTTACATAGTTTTGGAGCCACAACACTAAAAGATCTGCCACCAAAAAGAAAGTCTACTGTATCCTTAATGTGAAGAGTACTCAAACATAGCCTACTTCATTTGAGTTTCACTGGCAAACACATGGTGTGAACTATAGACTATCCTCTGAAAAAGCAACTAAAAACAAAAAGGACAACTGAGAGTTGGTGGGCCAGCATGGCAGTGGGGTGGAGGAGGGTAACGCTACACAATAGCACAGAAACCTCCTTCTCCAACACTGAGGGAACTTTCACCAAGACGATCTTCATGTTTTGTCAACTCTTTCCTGTGTTCACCTCGAGCCCACGCTTTCAGTGTGTTTTTTCTAGCTCTCACTCTCTCACAGCTCAGGGATGGACATACTCCAGTGGAGCGTGCAAACGCCTCCTTTTACCGTAATGACCTGCAGTCCTCACCATAATAGATGAGGTGTCAATACTTTAATGGTAACCTTAAGCACTTAAACCCGACTAAGTTTTCTTTTCCCACCTTTTTTCCCACAAGGGCAGCCATCAGTAAGGAAACTTCAAGGCTTCCCCTATTTCACTGGAACCCTGATTTGAAAACTATTGTGTTTTTTCTGAAAAATACTTCACAAAATTTAGAATTCACAGTTGTTATGGTACAAAAAAAAAACCAAAAATATTCTGTGGTGGACTAAGGAGTTCTGTGCTTGACTGAAAGTAGAAACAAATGTACTGTGAACCATCTTAAATGCCATCCATCTGATCAATGTGTTTATTTACAAAATGTAGACTAAAATAAAAAAAGAAGTGATTTTATGTATGTCGTTGTGATTGATGAACCATTTCTGGAGATCTTCTTTATCAGTCATATTTTTAGTCATCACCCATTATCTCTATACACAGTAACACACTGGAGGTCAAGCTGGATCATAAGTGATTATTTATGATTATTATAATTAGGTTTGGAAACAATAATAATGCTTAAATGTCAAATCACAAGCTTATCAGGCTTAGCAGCTTGGGAGAATCACAGGCAACACTATGTGCAACATCAGTGGTTCACAGGAGATTAAAAGCTGTGACTAAAACTGAAACACAATAGAAAATAAAACTGTAATGTACTTACAAACATTAAAGAAACAATCACTTTCCTAATTGTCATGGATGAATTTCTTCTCAACAATTATTGCTGAGCTTAACTGTGTTTTGGCCGTGGCCGAGGCTGTAGTTTTCATAAATAACATTGTTGTAGTTTCCGTGGACGATATTGACAGTCGATCCTCGATGAGTGTTTTGGGTTTGTCGTTGATGATCTCACATGTCTTACTGTTAGGACAAGATATTATAGCTTATAATTCTTTTCAGCAGAAATGTTTCTTGTAAATGTTTTTGCAATTGTTTGTAATTTAGCAGTAAGGAGTTAGAGATAGTGGCGGCTCTCATTGTGGTGTAATCCGCACTTAAATGACATCAGACGTGCTGCTGATGAAACTGAATTAATCAGTGCATCTGGAACCTAAACTTTTTTCTTCATCCAGCTCAAAATACTACTACTTTAAGTATTATTTACAACTTTTTGGTATTATTTTTACTATATTCTATATATTTGTACTATATTGCTAGTCATTTGTATGTATACCAAACTTGTATAGTATTTTTAAATTATAAACACACTCATTTCCCAGGTCAATTATTTTTAACAGTAATTTTAAAAAGGGGCCTCCCTGTTCAGAATCAAGTATATATAAAATAAAATATTGTACGGAATGCACCTTACAGGACTTTATTTTACCTAATGTAATTGAATAAATACAGATGTCCTTCTATGATTTATGCAGCTTCCCAATTGTTGCATAATTCAGTTTTTTTATGGAGCACACCATGACATGAATTCACATGCAGCTCAGGGAACTGTTCACACATCACAGTGCTCATGGTGAACATTACCCATTTTAGGAAATATGCTGTGTCGGTTGTTTTTTGCATTGCTACAGTCCTGTCAAGCTTGTTAAGTATTACTCATATTAGTGTGTTGTATCAATTTAAAGCAGCCCTGTGTTCTCTCTTTAAGCAATCATCCAGGCTTTCATTGAAAAGAAAAATTAAACTTTGCTAAAATTCTTACAAAAGTCTTTTCTAAAGTACATTTTAAATATTAAAATCTGTACTAAAGTAAACCTCTAAAGATCATAGGTGGTAAGGTTCAACTGCCAAAAGACCACCTGTTAAAGCACAAGCTCAGCTTATTAAACAACTTCTGTAATTGAAGCCTAACCTGAGATTCCAAAAGGGCTTTACACAGGGTTGTTTGCGATGAGGATTGTTTTGTTTCTTTTTTAAAATGCTTCTTTCACCATCGACCTAACAAAACTGTATCAGACAGTTATTGGACATCAGCTCAATGTATTCAGATGATTTTCTACGGATGTGGTTCAGTGGAGGGAAGGAAAAAAGGCGTTGTAGCCGAGGTGACAGGAAGGAGTAGTGGGCGATGAAATGCAAGTTATAGGCTGAAGGCTGATATCTTTTGCTGAGTGTTGCAGTTGAATATGGAACTCAGCAAGATTCTAAAATATATCGTTTTTGAAACATTTTGAGTTCTTGTACATGTTAAATAGATGTAACCTTTGTTAATTAGATTTATGCGGGTCATAAAAACATGATTCATTGTAAAATCTCTACAAATATAAAAACTTGCAGTGATGTCACTACAACTAAAGGCATCCCTTATTTAACATGCCAAACTGCTGTTGTCCACCACTGGCATTAACAACAGTGGTGAAATGGAATGTTCTGAAGCTGTGACCACTAAGTGTTAGTTCATGCCACAATCACAGCAGTAAAACACACGATTTGTGAGAGTGCAAAAAAGAAACTGTACCTTTAGATTTTAATCACACAGTCAGCTTACATCAGGCTAGTCAGGAGTTTCTTTCTCTCCTTTCATCATTAGACACTTTAAGAGCAGGACGGCTCTTTGGGCATAATTTGGGAGCGACAGAGAAATAAAACACTTTGCTTTCCAATGAACAAAACTAATTTTAGGAATTCCATGAAAGTCCTAAATCACTGACTTTTAAATACAAGCCATAGAATAAGAAGGTGTCAGTCAGAAATGGAAAGCAGCGACTGCAACTGTAAACCAGGACATGTTACATTGGTAATCAGTTACAAACAGGCTAAATAAGTTATTACCTGATATAAGTTTTACATAAAACATGAAATGATTTTGCAAACATCAGATGTTTGTATCTAGAGCAGGCAAGTGTGTGTACACCAAAAGTGTTCATGTACAACATCACGAGTGTGAAAATATTATTAGAACCCCATTGGGAATTTTTAGAAATTTGCATTATTGCGTATTGCGTTTTTTTTTTCCTTTTTTTACTACAAATGAAGCACATTGATTTTTCTTATGTTTGACCTGCAATACTGTTAATACTAAACACACTTTAAAAATATTATATTGTGATTATTGCACCTTATTGCACAAATAAAAAAAAAATCTGTTTACATTTCTATGTTTGTGTAAAATTGGGAGAACACGAGTCAAAAGGATTTAATCACGGCTAATGATGCAATGTTATGTGTACATGACTATAAAACTTAAAACTTGAAACTTAAAACACAAATCCAATTTACTCCACTATTTGGACAAAGGCTTTTTTAAAACCTATACACATTCTTTAAAAAGCTTTTGGGGCACCTTGCTATAAATACATACCTTGCAATACAGACAGAAATCAGTGTGTATTTATTTAGATTTTTTTGCATATGGTTGCCTTTTTTTTCTGTTGTAAAAATAAGAGTTTTTGTATGGTGTATTTTAGAAAGCAGTTTGGATGTATCCTTATGCTGAGTATTTACACATATCCAGAGTTTTCTCATTCTTACATAAACTGGCCAAGCAAAGCAAAAAGGCAAAACCGTTACATAGCAACGCGAGAAAGAGACTTGAGAAGAAAGTAAACATTTTATAGCCTGAGTGATCAGGCTACATATTCAATAAAGTAAAGGTTACCAGAGAATATCCATACATCTTTATATTCAAAATTTCTGCTTTCTTCTGGAAACAGTATTAAAACTCTTTGAAGTTAAATGACATTTTGGATGTCAGGTTGGAATTTAAAGTTATTGCCACGTTCAACAAAGCTGTGGACAGAAGCACACTTGTAAACTGTACAAGTGCAATAAATGCTGAGGAATCTATTAGGCATGTGCAATTATCCCACATTTTGTTTTTGTTGCATCTTTCTGTTCAAGAACATTTGCAAAATGGTCCAAAACTAATATGCAAACGAATTACTGACTAATAACCAACCATAACCATTTCACATCCTCCATAGTTTTATGAACACAACCACTCTAGGGCCCTCCTGAAATCTCTAAACATCATAGAGTCATCTCTATTATTTTCAGAAGTGCCTCGTACACAGTTCCAAACTGTGAATTGGATTTTCACATGTGTTGAACAACGTCAGATATGTGTAAAGTTGGTTGGGACTTATCTTTTTATCGGACTCAATGCAGTTCTTGCAGACTGTGCTAATGTGGTCACTAATCATTGTTTTGGTGGTCCTAACTGAAATGTGCTTCTGAATCATCCTCCACTTAAGATCAAACCTGTCTGATGTGCCAACGGAAACTGTAGCGGAACAGATGTTAGTACAGGTTGTACATTTTGTAAAGGGGCACATTTTAGTTATGTGTTTTTGTGATGGATTTGCTGAATGATGACTCATAGCTTGGGAAAACTGACTGGACTGCTTGAGAGTTTGCATAATGTTTTGCTGTTGTGAAAACAAGACCTGAAACACCATTCATCTGGATTTGGACAGCTGCATGTCCGCGAGAGTTTTTTTATGCCTGCCAGACAAAAATGTCCTCACGAATTCAGAGGTGCTCTAGAGCGGTTGTTTCCATCAGAGCTGTGACTGTTCAAGGGCCACATCCTCCGTACTCTGTCCATGTCGACGTTTTTACGAAACGTCTCTGTGGTAAAGTAGTAAGCCAGTGGGTCCAGAGTGGCATTCATGCAGGCTATCATCAGGCTATATTTGTAGGCAGATATCACTGAACAGGGCATCTCCTTTGTATTTCTGTAGGAGTACAGCACCAGCAGCATGGCATGATATGGCAAAAAGCAGAACAAAAAGATGGTCAGGTTAACACTAATCATCTTCTGGATTTTGCGACTGTTGACTAAGCCTTCTGTCTGTGCAGCTGTGCTTTTCTTAATAGCCCGAAGAAGCCCCCATGAACAGAGACCCATTAAGAGCAGTGGGATCACAAATCCTATGATCATGGAAGAGGTAAGGGCAGTTGTCTGTGTGGCATAATGTGGAAAACTTCCAAAACAATTATTTTGCTTCTCATTATCCGTTCCTCTGGACAGGTACATGGGCAGGCTAGCTCCTATAGTTAGCATCCAAATCCCAACACAAACGAATGGTGCCTTTTTGCGTCCCTCGCGCACTCTGGATGACAAAGGGAAGCAGACGGCCAAGCAACGGTCAAGGCTAACACAGGTGAGCAGGAAGATGCTTCCATACATGTTGGCGAGCAATATGAGCCCAGCAACTTCACAGATCTTCTGACTCAGACCTAGGAAACCGCTGTGGTAATAGATCCGGAAAGGCAGAGTACAGACCAGGAGCAGGTCCGCTAAAGCAAGGTTGGTCATGTAGACGGTGGTGTGTGAGCGTGACTTGCCTTGACAGAAGAAAACAATAAGGGCCACGAGGTTGAGGGCGAGCCCAGCAATGAAGACCAGAGTATACACTGATAAAAAAATGATGCTTGTATATCCCGCTGTTTGATTCTGACACAGTTTGGCCCTGCCTTCCAGGTGTATCCTTGAAGAGTTGTCCATAGTTCCTCTTTTAGATGGTGCTACAGTTTAGCTTTTAAGGGTCTGCAGTGGAAAACAGAAAGAAAAAATATAACACAGAACACAGAATTTGTTCATCATCAATGCTAAAAACAGAGTTAACATTTCCTGCACCAGAAGAAAAAACTGTTTCAAAATGAAAAGTGTTTAGCAGAAAACACGTCACCCCACTTTATTGAAAGTCACACAACCACACACCCACACACACACATGCACACACACACACACATAAGCACACTCATACACAGTGGCCCACACCCACAAACACACACACACAGGGACACTTTCTGGAGCTTCTTTGCAACTGTTACATTAATGGCAGCGGGTGTGGTGATAAGCTCTTACTTGGTGTTGAAGACGCCATGCCTGCACACACACCCACACACACACACACACACATATAACTGTAAACACACACTGTAACTGCTTATGTTGACAGTACTGTGTGTAGTCTAACTTCTGAAATATCAAATCGTGTTTGGTTTTTGTGTTCATAACCCTGAAGGAATTGTGTTTGGTTCCACTCTGTACTGTGTAAATGGTTGAAATGAAAATGAACACCTTGACTTGACCTGACTTTGTTCATTTGACCTGTCACCTCTTTTTCTGAATATCCTTGAGACTTAACATAACCTTTGTGGCATGTGACAAGTTCAAAAGTGTCTTTGAACTACAGCAGTTTCTGAATGTAAAAAATGAATTTTGATTCAATTTGCTTGGGGGACATCAAACAGGACCTTTGTGCCTTTCTGGTTATGGTACCTATTCTTATTTATCCTCAGTGGGGGAGCACAGACTGCTATTATACGACAGCATCATACATTACTGTATATATTTAAATTTGTTCTTTGGTATCAAATCATCTTTATCTGAATCTTCATTCTTATTTTGAAAAAAACATTAATTGTACTCGAACTATTTAACATAAGCTACCTAAATAATATATGTTCATTATATAAATAAAGACCCATGTTCATTCTCAAACAGGCTCATTTTGGCTACATAGCTGTAGTTTAGCCATCACAGAATTGAACACATACTACACGACAAGTATGACCATCATTTACCATCATGTCCATGCTAGCACAAATCAAAAAGCAAATGTTGAGCAAGAACATATTCATAATGCTTAGTTACATTGAATCTGTTTGTAGAAGAGGAACCAGGCTTCAAACGAAACCTAAACCTCAACTGAAATGACTGGGATGTTCTGACTTTACTTTCACAGTAGTTTTCAGAATGCATCGAGTTGAAAAAATAGTGTCCACATCAAACACAGACAATCTACCAGGAAATTACTGCAAACATATAATTACAGTATTTTTAAAATATACATTCCTGACATTTCTTAAGAGCATGCGTTATGAAACAAAACACCTTAAAAAACTTAATTACACTATTAAACTGTTGTAGAATGAAATAACAGTTATTTAAATGAAAATTGATTCCAATTTCTTTAAGTGTACAGTGGACTGTTCGCTCGGTAGTCACTTTTCATATGTACACTAAAGAGCTCACATTTTCCCTCCACTTTGTTTCTATAGTGGACAGTATTTTGCTGTGCAGTCATTTTTCACACTCAGTTAGTTACTGTCTCCCACTGACCTACCTGTCATTTGTTATATCTTTAGTGAATCTCCCAATGTTTGTCGGTTTGATCTCACTGCTTGTAGAACTGAACCAATCGTTCTTCATCTAAGCGTGGTCTTGTCCTGCCGTGCAAACAAACTGCTGCGAAAGCATGATTTCTTAACATGTCTTTGTGTCGACCTTCCCCAGCTAGCAGAAGTCTTTTTTTTTTTTCAAGAAAAGCACGTTTGTCATGGCTACTTCCTTAAACATTTCCTCTTGAGCCCCTGACAGTTATTTCACCTCTGCTCCACACTGTGAGCTCCATACTTGATATTAGACATTTTCAGCAATGCCAACAGCAGAACATTTTTCATTCATATTTATCATAGCATTTACAGCCCCTTTATATTGTACCTTTTTATATTAAGGTAGTCCACACATAAATTAAACTGTGGCTTTTTTCTCTTTTTTTCCTCAACCCTTCTTTTTGTTCTTTTTGTACTTTCCAAACTGTACTTCCTTCTGAATAAGGAAACTGCAATTTGCAATCCAGATTCTACATTAGTCATGAGTGCTTCTCAAATATATCCACCTCAAATTATTATTAGTTATTGCAAATGTAAGAAAAGCGCATAATTTAGTCTTGCTTTTATATTTTCTCTATTCGTGTAAAATAGCAGTCAGCTAGATTTACTAACACAAAGCCATTGTTTTGACATCACTCCTCGGTTGCATTGATTGCTGAAAAAAGAGAAACCCTGAGAAAAAATCTATTCATGTCACACTTACCTGGAAAGTGTTTACTTGAGTCAGTAGTGCGAGCGTGGGTTCCACAGAAGCACTGGACTGTCTTTATGTTGCTAGCAATGCTCTGTCATTTCTCTTCATGTTATGGAGGTGAGAATGCCTGTGACTACCCAGGAAACACATCTCAGCAGTGTGAACTCCACTCTCTGTTTTTTCTTTTGTTGGTATCTCACCCTCTATCACTTTTCAGAAAGCTTTCTTTTTTGCTAGTGCCACAAACCCCTGGATGTGAGAACGCAGCTTCTGTTCTAGTCCACATACATTTTCACTCAAAGAGAAACAGAACCATGGCACCCACTTTACGTGACTGGAAATAAAAATGGGGCACTAGCATTCAAATTGCCTGGGATGTACCAACCAAAGGCATGAAAGTCAAGTAAAATGTGAAACTTGTGGGTGTGACATATAGGCCATTTACTGTGCGAAACCACATTCATGCACAAGACCAAAAGGCCACACAGTCATGCACAGAAAACTCACACACAGAAAAGTCTTTTGAATGTAACAAAGACACACACAATCAAAAACTATATTCTATTTAACAAATTTAAATTGCAGTTTAATTTCCTTCAAATGCAAAAAGGCTATTTTGCTTGCAAAACACACAATCACATAGGTACACCAATATCCCTTCCATGGACATTCCATCCGTGTTTAGCCCCTCACTGACATTTCTGTTTATCCTAAAGCAGATATTTTATTGAAATTGCAACATCTCCCCTGTGGCATTTGCTGCAAATATTTGGTAATCAAATCTGTAAGCTTTCTATGGACAGTTCCATCAAATCTGCATAGTCGCTGGTAGTGTACATATACTTTTAAATATGAATGTTTTTTTATTCCAGACCAATGGAACATTCTAATGTTATAAGTATTTAAACAGGCAATACAACATGATCCAATAAATCCACCACATTATGTACAAATTCAACATGTTTATTCTGGTCTTGTTTTTTAGAACATTTTTGCTTTAAAAGGCAACCAACTGAATAACACACAGGGCTTCTTTTGGTTATTTATTGTACACTTGATGCAGTATGTTTCGACCTATAGTTTTCGAACACATGACGCCTCACCTGACAGACAGGTCAAGATCATTACGGGTGGTGTTGTATCAGCATCACCACTCTTTGATTGTTGAAGGCATTAAACTGCGTTAGCACAGCTGTTCAAAAACATCACTAGAGCAATGTGCCGCATACTCGAAAGATCTGCTCCGCATTTCATTAATTGTTTCACCGACAGGCAGATTTTCAAAGTGAGGACACAGTAACTAAACCATGCGTGTTGCAACATGCATGAAACAAATGTGTTGGATCTGAAATTAATTTGCCCAATAATCTGGATAGCCTCTATGTTAATGTTACCTAGACAACTTAGTGAACGTTTGCGATACAGTACCACACTTTTGGTTGGTAGAGACAGTATTGGACATTCACAAGATCTTGCCTTTTTAACTGGTTAGCTGACTAGTAGGCCCAATTTCTGCAAACCAAAACAGGATTCATTCATTCCTATGCATTCGTAGCATTTGTACCTATAGGTCCTTGGGTGCACAACCTAAGGTTTCTGCCTGACATCCACTAATGTATAAATAGAGATAAAACTTAAAATGAGTCAGGAGAAGATTTCGGACTTTTCTGGTATTGGTTGAAAGAGTTCAACAATATTTCAACAACTGTTTCCAACTTAAATGATACTGAGCTAAAATTATATTTGCCTATCTTTATCCTAAATCATTGCAGTAAAATGCAAGTTTTACCACCAAAGTGTAAGAACTGGTACTCTAGTTCTGAAATCTCACAGAAACTTCAGAATTATACTCAAGTCAATGACCAACATGTAAGATAGCTGTCTCTCACAGGGCTTCTTGCTTCCACAATGCATTGTGTAATTGAAAATACAGGTAAAACACCTTGAAAAATTTAAACAGAATATTTCTTCACATTAACATAGTACTCTCAGCTGTACTGATATGCACTTTTCATACAGTGCATTGTATGAGTCAGCATGTGCTCAGCTACTGAAATAACAGTTTGTTCTGCATTCATGAAGCACAAATTAGTTTTTTTTTTAATAAATCAGATACGATAAATATGGCAGGACTCTTTGAGATCCTTCAGTAATGGCAGAAATGACTGATGGCGTTCGTCAAGGCCATGAGGTTAGTGTTGGGTCAAACTGTTGTTTGTCTTTCTTTTGATCAGGGTCTCCTTCCACTGAGATCACACCTGAGTTACACCTGTGGACACACGACTCGTAAGACTGATGGACAGAAGATCCTGCTGAGGTGCAACAATGCAAAGACAGTCTTCCATCTAACATTACTGCTATTGTTTTTCAGACACCACTACGTTGAGGTTAAATAACCATAACCAGTGTTTGACAGTCATTAGCAATTATTGCTGAGCACAGAAACTGCTTTAGGGTTTTATGGGTGCACTAAGCCACATGTTTTCTTACCGACTTGTTGTTGCATGTGCCGCAGAGGCAGCCGAAGAGGCCATTGAGAGCTTGGAAGCCACAGAGTAGAAGCTCCACACAAGAAGCCACCAGCAGAGTACTGAAGAGACCTACATTAAACTGAACCACATCTTTGGGCTCAACGCATGTATCACAAAGGTCAGTATTCTGCAGGTAGCTTCCGTTACTGTCAAAAGATGAACAGATGAGGTTCTACACTTTTAAAAAAAGGGGGCAGATAATGCAATATTTGTGTGTTTTTGTGTAATATAAAGACTAAGAATAGACCAGCATTATCTCACTTACTTGTTAGCAAATGGTCTCCCCCAAATACCGTCTGTGTTGAGGCAGACGGGCCCATTAGCCATTCCTGCCGCAGCCACACCCAGACTGTACAAAGCTCCTGCCACACCAATAGCAGCGAAACCTATAGACAAGAACATCTAGAGGACAAAGTGCAAACCAGGTTGTTAGTAACAGTCTAATATGGACCATGAAAGACCAGATAAACACATCACACAAAACTCACTCCACAGCGGTTGGCACAGCAGCCCTGTTTCCCTGTCAGATGGATGTGAATGGCTGGAATCAACACCTGCAGAGCAAAAGAAATTAGCCAGATTATAATGCTAAATATGCCAAGAATGGAAAGCTGTACAGCTTCAAACAAACATTAGCACGGATTTGGAAAACAAGTTAGGTCTACGAAGTTGGGTCTGTTAATACTGTGACAGAAAATTAGACACCTAAACTATTTTTAAATGAATTAAAAATAAAAAGAATTTATTCCAGGGTACAAATCTAGTATCTACAAAAATTCTAGTATCTTCAAAAAGTCTTATCAAACATACTTTAAAGGCCAAAAAACAAAAAGATTTTGCCAATATGAGGCATATTCGATTTGCCACTCACCATGATGCCTCCTCCAAGGACTCCTCCCATGAATTTGACTTCATTTGTGAGACGTGGCTCCTCTTCTGAATCGGCCTCTGCATACTTCACCGACCAATCCGGGAAGAACAGCAGGATGTTGCAAAGGATGGACAGAATAGCCAAGGGATAGAGTGTAATGCCGATAAACTTGGAGCACTTGCCCGTACACATTGTTGCACAAATTCAAAAATAGCTCTGCACAAAATGGAAAAAAGGAGAAAAATTATTGTGTCTACTGAAAGAGTCTCCAGTGGTATGAAACTGAACTTGCTGGTATTTCCCGTGCTCTCCTGCTTCCAAATGTGACCAATGAGCATAAATACTGTAGATTTATGAGCTAATAGATGGAGGAGGGGGTGAGGAGGTGATAACACAAAAACATCCACCAATCACAAACCATGTGAATGAGAGAGGGACATCCTTATCATATATGAGCTGCCATAAATGAGACTGGCCCATGTTTATCAAAATTCATGACTGAGAAGGCCAGATAAGAAAAGAAACGTTCTCAGATGTATCAATACAAAGACTAATTGTCTTCCATGCCAGAAAATGTCTAAAAAATAAAAAAAATATTATTGTACATTATAACAACAAATACTGGCAGGATAACACTGAAATACATGTTTACCCACCCATTATATATGCAATTTACCAGACACTTGTATGTGTATGTGTGAATAAAAATAGAGATACAGAATTCTCTCTTTTATAAAAAGTGTTAGCTAACCCTGACATGTGGAGGTTGTATTTTAAACTGACTATAGTTTGAGAAATTGACTATACAAATTCACCTTTTTTGAGTAAGAGAGCCTGATGTAGAACTATATAACAACCGCACTGGTGCCTATGGTATTAACAGAGAGTGTTAGATATACACATACAGTCATATCTTCACTCTGTGGGTGTTTTCTATCTCTGTATCCATAAATTCTGCTTTGAATTTGGACAGCCTGGCAGCAGTCTATCACTTTGGACATCAAATTGCACTTTATCGACTGTGTGTGCAGGTGCGTGTTAATGTGTGCTTACCCTTGGTAAAGGGGATGGACTCTGACCCTCCCATCTTATTGATGTGCAGATAATACACAGTAATCAGAGGGCCCATAAAACGTCACTGGAAAATCCTACAGTGATCTTACCACAAGGATCCAATCACCAAGCTTCTATTAATCAATATGTTTTAAAATAGTACATTACAAATATGGCGACAAACTAGTCAAGGTCTTTGAGAATGTTTTCTTATCAGAGGAGAAAATGTTTAAAAGCATTAAAACACCTAATATGTCTTTATTAGTAGATTCAGAATCAAATAACTGCATTGATGTATTATTTGCTGGAACAGTTCATGTTGAGTCTGAAGAAATCTATGCAATCAGACAGAACTAAAAACATTCCCACACCCCACCATGGTCCTGCCTTTGAGCACACACACAGATAAACACACATGCACACACACACACACACTAGTGATGGGAAGTTCGGGTCTTTTCAGAGAGCTCCCAAAGAAGAGCCGGCTCTTTCGGCTCCCAAACGGCTCTTAGTTTATCATCACCTTTAGCCTCATATTTTAGCCTTACCTGGCAAATTTGAATGCTTTGTTTGTTGATATAAACTCTTTTGCATGTAGTGTTTTATGAGAAGCTTTTTAATTGCCTCTCACTCGCTGGGAGTCGGCTCTTCTCGTTCGCTTCAAGGAATCGGCTCTTAGAGCCGGCTCGTTCGCGAACGACACGTCACTAACACACACACACACACACACACACACAGAAACCTTATGTCCCCCTTTCACCCACAGGAAATCTCCAGTTCAATTTTTACACCTGTTGACAATTCATTTAAATAATATACAAAATTCCTTAAATCTAAAAAAGATATTTTAAGACTGGCCTCAATAGCAACCACTTCCTTCACCTGAGCATCTATCTTCTATACATTTGCAACCACACAGAAACTCCCAACTACCTGGAAACTACATAACAACAATGTCCAACACCAGAGCAACCACCTTTTGTACAATAGCAACCATCTGGAAACTCCCTAGCCACCACCTCCTACACCACAGCAAGCACCCAGCCACACTCTGCCAACCACAGCAAAAATCCAGAAACTCTTTAGCACATCCTAAAATAGAAGCTGCCTAGAAACAACTTAGCAACCAATCTTACACTGCAGCAAGCCCCTAGCAACATCCTAGCATCCACTTTGTATGTCAGAATCAGAAAACTGCATTGATCCTGGAGGAAATTGCTTTGACTCAGATACCATGGCAACCACCTAAAAACTCCCTAGCAACCACATCATACACATCACACATAGCAACCGCCTAGAAACTATTTAGAAACCACATTGTATTAAATAGCAGCCATCTAGAAAATCCCGAGCCACTCCTACACAGCAACTGCTTAAAAACTACAGAGTAAACACCTCCTTAACCATAACAACCACCTAAAAACTGCTTGGCAATCCACTCTGACACCATATCAACCACCTTGATGGTTTTTCTTTGCTAAATATAGCAAACAGGACAGATGTAATTTTGTGCCACTTTTTGAGAAAATGTTAATGGTTTAAAAACAATGTCCTCTGAAAACATTGAAATGAGGTTCTCTGTGACAAATAGTACACAATGTTCTATCTTAGTATAATCTATACTAATCTATACTATTTTTTTCTTAAAAAAACATCTGTGGATGACCTTAGATGAAGGAGGCCTACAAGCCATAAATAGTAAAAGGAAGTTCAAAACTTGTAATGTTCACATAAATTTGAGTTAGTAGAAAATTCCAACACAACATTAGGTAGTAATATATATCTATATATATATATATATATATTATCTTGGATTTAAAATCAACTAACCTGTTCCCTGTTAAAAGTGACTTGGAGCACAAGGATGTTAAGCGTAAAAGAACACAACAGGAGGGTTAAACTGTAAATATGGTCAACCCAATTGTATAATTCTGTTGAATGAGAGTTTCAGGTAATCACTGCTGTCAGTGTCTTTCAATTCCACACTTTATATTTGTAAAATATCCTCGAAATACAAACATTATGCTTCTGGTTGCAGGATTCTGCCGCAATGATGTCCAGGAATTGCTCAAATATGAACAGGTGATCCAGTTTTAAAGATGAAGATGATACTGGACCCTGACCATAGAACAGAATATCACAGCTCATCTTCGAAGGCAGGGAAAGGCAGAAACAAACTGTTTTGAGATCAGTAATATAGTGTTTTGGTTTAAGAAGCATTTAAATTGGTTACGTAAACAGGGCATAGGTTGTGAGAGTTTTACAAGTCAGCTTCCTCAATAACTTAATTGGCAGACCATAACTTCCTTTTCAATGTTCTTATGTAACTTAAACTGGCAATAGAATTATACTGCCCATCCCAACCCACAAAATCATAAACAGGCTGTGATAAAAATAACGATGTGTTTTTATAGACTAACGATGACCTGGCAATAAACATTGATTGAGCATTAATTTGTGAATTTAAAAGGTTCGCATACAAGTCTTCAGAATGTAGTGAGAGTAAAACAGATTATGGACTAAGATACATTTTATTGTAGCCATACTATGGTTCGACCATTAAGGCCTCAGAATTTATTAGCAAAAACCTATGCATAGGTCGCCTAAGATCATGCGTGTGTTAGCTCTTAATGAATGAAAATAAACCCAAAACACAAATGCACACCTGCTTGCCCATACACACACCTACGAAATGTTTGATGTGCAAAGTTGCATCTTCTATTAATTACTCGATCTGCCCAGCTAATTTAGTGACTTAAACAGTAGAAGACAGTCCCCCAAATCTTATCTGTGATCTACAATCAGTTTTTGAGTGTGGTTATTGTCAGTATTAGGTGAAACTAGGAAAAGTAAAACTATTTCAAACAAATGTAAAAACACAAATATTACAAATATTTTGCAGGAGAAATGCTCAATTGCTCAATCTTTAGATCTTTTCAATATCGCCCTTAGACCTCACTGCAAATCTTTTATCATGTAACTATTTTTACCCGTTAGGGTCAATAGTGACTTCCAAGAGAGCACAACCACTGATGACAGCCTAAACACCAACACACAGTCACCACCATGCCATGGCATGCTTGTTGGACAATATATAAGCTATTGGACAATATTTAAGCTATGGACAATATATAAGCTGAGCTGTCATTCATTCCTTCAACGGTGAGATTGTCTTCAGTTGTTTTCAGATTTGAGTCCATTTCACAAATTAACCTTGGAGGAGAAAGACACTGAAAATAAAGTTAAAAAATATCTGGACTACTGAGCACTGGTCATGTGGTTATAAACAGCAGGTACAGTTGTTCTTTAACTCAAGCAAAGGGTTTTAGATCTCCAGCAGTCTGCTAAATATAACCTAAAATTATGACCGTGTCACTGGATTATGACCGTGCCCTCTGTTGTGTGACATCATATTTCCCTTGAACACATTTTTAGGCCGTAAAAACAGAACATTTTTCTTACAAGATCAAAGCAGCAGAGATATGCTTTGATTTTGTATGATCATGAATCCAGTTATTCTGTTTCAGGGGTAATTATTCATATGGGCTGCACCTCTGGGTTACCACTTATCTCTTACCATGAATCTTCATCCACACAATATTCAAACAGGTCCCCGTCTGGTATGACCAGGAGTGAGGATGTCCAACTCATGGCAGATGAAGAAGTTCACCTGAGGTAAACATGACTGTGAATGAGTCCTTTATAAAAACTGCCTGCCATTCAAACACACACAGTCCAGCACATAAGTTCACTGGCTCCAAGTTTGGTGGACATCTTTTTATGTTTTTACATTTGCTAAGAATGTGAGAGAGCATCTATAAATTATGACCTTATGCAGAAAATAAGAGGCCACTAGCAGGTGTTTTTTTTATTTGGTGAGTTGTTCATGTGGACATTAAACCAGTTGTGCATGTGGCCAATGAACAGGATGCATGTGAACAGGATGCATATGTTTGAGCTGGGCACGTCAGGCATCTCATTACATTTGTCCATAACCTAAAGCTGCTCTTCTGGGTTGAGATCACGGGTTGAGATGACTTTGCCATTAAAGAATATCACATTTGATGTTTTGAGATAATCTTGGGTTACTTTCACAGTATGGATCGCCGATTTGTACTGTAGAGTGCCTTCCAATCAGTTTGGCAGTCAGGCGTCCTATTACCTTTGTCCATATAATATGGACAAATACACTAGGATGCCTGAATATTACACCATCAGGGATTGTGCATCCAGATCCATAGACACGAAGTCGGTCCCTCTTAACAGCTGCTGTAATGGTTCTGCTCCCCATTCTCTGGACTTTGAATATACATGTTGTAACTATATTATTTTTTGTTGTTTGTTAGTTTTTTTATTTATGGTATAGCACATCCATATGTATATTTATGCATATGTAGATTTAATTTTAAGTAAGCCAATTTTTTACCCTCATACCTGTCTGTGTTGCGAGTTTGTTCTGTTGCATGTTGTGCTTATGGTTCAGGAAGATGATATTTTGTCCCAATGTGTACTATAAGCCTTTGGCTGAGATGGCATTAAAACTCAACTTGACCATATGACTTTATGTAGTCCAACTTGTATTTAGCTATTGGAATAGGTAACCATAACTGGACCCTGTTTGATTATAGAGCTAACTTCACAAAATGTTTTTTATAAAATATTATAGGGGTCATCATAGGTCACAGCTGAGCTGGTACTATTTTTATTAGTGCCATGAACATTATTTCAGCTACTACTGCAATTATTGTTTGCATTCATGTATTGATGCTGATATATAATGGTTATTAATACCATAATTATTTTTACAAGAACAGCCTAGATCTACTTTATTGAATCCCTTTTTGAGGGAGGAAAAAGACACAAGCTGCATCCCAAGTCTCACACTTTTATGCCTCGCATGCTACAGTCCTTAACACATTTGTAATAGTTATGCAGTGTTTTTCACACTATTCCAAATGGTGGTTCTCATTTTGGGGGCACAGTCCCACACCAAATGCTTGTTTTTCGTACGAAAGGCCTTCGGAGACAAACAGCTTCCTCTGGGCAGTGTTGATCAAACAGCGCCCTCTTGTGTTGATCAGGTGCCGTGCAGATGTCCGGGTTGTGCTTTTAAGGAAGGACGAGTCAATCTATTCTACACAAATGGGTTTTTTTTTCATTAGTGAACAAAATGCCCACTAAATTCATCCCATTGACAATAAACAACACTTCCAAGTAGTCATAGCATTTAATGTAGATATGCCAAGACCTGAGGTCCTGATCCAACATTTATTATCCGCCAATTAGAATTTTCTGATTGTTGCCCCAAGCTGAGAGGGTACTGAGCTCCTATCTTTGATATACTGTCGAATGTTATTTGTGTGACTCTACAGCCGTGTACTTTAATGGCTATATTTGGTGTACCAGCTAATGACATAGCCCTCAACACAAAAACAGCTTAGCATCATAGCATTTGTATCTCTGTTGGCCCGTATGCAAATTTTATTTAATTGGAAATCGATGTAATGCTGTTTCTACATGAATTGAAAAAAAAAAAGTTGTACATTGTTGCAACCTGTTAAAATGTCAACCTGCTTGAAAAAAAAAAAAAAACAGGGGCAACACAGTATATCCAACATCATCATCCTACTACCACCACATACACACACACACACACACACACACACACATTTATATATATATATATATAGAGAGAGAGAGAGAGAGTCCATATATTTGCGTGTATTAATATGTACATATAAATATATGTATGAGTGTGTGTGTGTATGTAAAACAAATACATATAGAAAATATATTTATACACTTTGAACTGGTCTGACCACAATCAGATGAGGATTGCAACTGAAAACTACTTTCAGTCATGAGGCATAATGTATCATAAAAAGATGACTATCAGCATGATCTCAGACTGTTTATGTAAAAAAGAATAAAAAGACCTGGAGAACCAATGGTATATTAACCTGTACCAGACTGCTCATGCACAAAAAACATGGTACTACAGGCTCTCATGGCTGCCAGGGAAACTTGCTTATCATTACTGATGACTTGGAAAACACATTTCTAGAAAATATGCCAATCTTAAAATGCCATAGAATCTTTATGTCACATCAGTTAGCACTTTGCAAACGAATACCTCAGTCATCACTCACATCTTTTCCATTAAATAATGTCCTTTTGGATGTTCTGACTATTCGGTACTGTTATCTATAAAAACAGACAAATGTACTGACAAAATCCATACAGAGCTGCTGCTAGTGTTTTTTTTGTACAGCATACTTTTGATTAGCCAAGACAAGCTTGGTGATTAAACACTTGGTGTTTGTACAGTGCAAAACTAAAAAAGCAGACTTTGGGCACCAAACATGTCCTGACTGACCAGTTACCATTGGTGGAATGTAAAAAATGCAAACATTTAAAAAGGTATGGTTGCACTGAACTCTAAGGAATGATCCTCTATGTTCCAGAATACACCAGCATGATGAGGAATAGCCTTGCCTGCTAAAACATTTTTTTTTTGTCTGCTCTTAAGCAAACGCAAAGCCTAGAATGCACTTTATGTGTAATAAACATGGCCAAGAAGGTAGAAGATATTAGCCAGGTAGAGAGTATTTCATTCATTATCACTCTCAAACCAGGTAAGATAATATGCCCACATGATTGATGCAGTATTAGGTTAGACAGTGAAGGAAGAACTGTCCTGGTGTGGACTCTCCTCTTGCCAGCAGGGCAGGAAGGAAATTACATTGGAAAAAGAAAAGGATGTTCAGGGTAAACCAACCAAACCTGTCGGTGTGAATCACACAGTATAGGGTCTTGTTCTGTTTCGGGGGGAGAAACTGGACAGTCTCAACAAATAAGAACCATTCGAGGAATGCCAGCACAAATATGAAATAAGGAGAACAGCAGAGTGTCTCATACATTTGAAACAAATGTAGACTATACTTAACTGGCTGGCTTATGCGCATTACTGCACTACGGAAAAGGTTTGGGTTTTTGACAAATAGCCTACAGTTATGCAGAGGATGTTAGTTACCCCTCCTGGAGTTTGTGGCGTGATCTCTTCTCTCACAACACTCTGAGGTAAGAAGAGATAATGATCAGTTTAGCAGTTGGATGAACTGCTGAGATTAAATGTGACATGCTCCTGAATTTCTTTTGTATTACCTGTTACATTGGTTCCCAACTTCAGTCCTGGAGCTCCTACCACTCTACACATTTTTGCGGTTTCCCTGCTTGGACAAACCCAGAGTGGGCTTATTCATTAGATAATTAATTGGTGCATTTGTCTTGGGAGAGTGGAAAGCAGTAAAATATGAAGAGCAGGTGGGTAAAGAGTTGCCAAACCCTGGACTACAACAGTTATTTAAAAGAAAGGCTGAACATGTTCTCCCTCAACAAGGAGTACATTTTTTATATATGGTTGTCAGCCAAGCAGAGAAATCGAACACAGGTAAGAATCCCCATTCTAAATGTCTTGTTAAGAACATTAATGATTTATATAGAGTTGACTGCATATTAGTTACATCTACCTTATAGCTACACGTTTATCAGGTACACCTATAATTTAATGTCAAAATGTACTGTAAATTTTTACTCTCTACCCTATCCATCAATAGAAAGGAATTTTATATTGCCCTAACAGACTTCACTGTGTCAGTCTCACCACTGAGCTGGGAATGGTCTGCAACTGCCTGGTTAGTGGAGATGGGTAGATTAATCCTGAAATGTTAGAATTAATCTTCATGTGTTTTCATCAAGCAGTGAACTGGATAGTGCAGGAAAACAAAAGTGCAGGATAACTATAATTGTTTTGAAGTAATAAAAATATATATTTTTAAAAAGTGCACGGTAATACTTTTCCCTGAGCAGCAAAGGCCAAGCCTTCACAATACACAATCAATTCAGACGTACTGCAATCATGCTTTAGGCCTTTTATTCATGCTAGGCAAACGCTTTACTACATTATGTTTTTTAATGTGCGTGTAACACCGGTAGCATCAGCGCTTAATGGTGACTGAGGGAATTTTGTGCACGTCGGCTTAAAAGGGTTTTTTACAGTCTTTGCCTCCAGTGTTGTAAAATCTACCAGTGGTCTTCTAGGCTATTTGTAAACTCTGAAACGGTTTTGGCCTGAACTAAGCAATTTCTGTACATGCTAGATCACAATTAGTAGCTGAACAGCCTAGTGGTTAGGGCATTAGCCCTGCACTCAGAGGATTGGGGTTCAAACACCAACTGCCAGTGTCGCTGCTGAGGCACCATTAAGCAAGGAATTGTCCCCTCACACTGCTCCCTGGGTGCCTCATTGGGGGCAGCCACCTGCTTCACTTGGTGAATGGGTTGACAGCAGAGAAATAATTTCGTTGTATGACTATGCATGTGACAAATAAAGAGATTTTGAATGAATGTGACTTTAGTTGTCTTCTGTTGTAGCCTATGAATGAATGCTTTTATGAAATATTGTGAAAATTAAATGTGTAATAATAATGAGTTGATTCCTTATCATTTTGTTTACAAAGCGGTTGAAACATGTTGAGGCGTGAAATGGGAAAGTCCCTAACTCTAACCCTAAGCCTAACCCTAACCTTAACAGTCACCAGTTAGCGCTCATACTGGCAGTGTTACTTTTACTTACAAAAGTAAAGTAACCCATAGTAAACTATATAGTCTCAATTTGCCGTAATTACTTTAATAACAGTTTTGCTTATGTTTTATTTTCTACAGATTTATAGAAATTCCCACTACTATGGGATCTTAAATTTATGCACATAACATTGTCAGTCAGACATTGCTTTGACTTACTGACCTTTAAAAGCTCTAACAAAGCTTCTTTGATCTTTTTCTGAAGTTCATTATTATACACACATTATTATAAGTCTATTATAAATTGCCCTTACATCCAGTGAAGGTGAGTTTTTATGCTTAC
>JBBMFX010000011.1:10827250-10838200 GCA_037832545.1 Rhabdalestes septentrionalis
ATCCAGTGAAGGTGAGTTTGTATGCTTACCCTGACAGACTGGACAACACCATTTTTCCAACTTTGTGGAAACAGTTTGGGGAAGAACCTTTTCAAGCATGACTGTTCCAGTGCACAAAGTAAGCTCCATAAAGACATGGCTGGATCAGTTCGGTAGGAGTAATCAGGCGTACAAATACTTTTGTGCATATAGAGTACGTATGGGTAAGTAGGGCAGTAGTCTCTCCCACCCGTGTGACAGGAGAAGTGGGCGGAGCTCGCGCGTGACGTCACACTCATACATTCGTTACAATGGCGGCGTCCGAGGGAGTTGAGTCTGCTTCCTTTATGGATCCTTTCAAGGGCTTTTTGGTTAATTATTTAATGCCAGAAAAATGTTACGACGAATTTTTCCTGAATTTTAACTTGCTGCACGGTAAGAAGGGCCACTTCTAACGCAGTGGGTGACCTGTAAAGCTGAGCGTTTTTTGTTAAAGAGGTATTGCTCTGTCAGTGATAGTTACTTTGAACCTTGTCAATGCCAACCGGAAGAAAGGGGAGACTAGACCTGAGTGAAATATAAAACTAATTCAGTATTAAAGAGAAGTCATCATGCCTGGTTTCATCGCTAGCCGACTGTTCCTCTGCGTTCTGTTAGTGTCAGCCTTTAAGAATAGCATAGTCATTCCTCCTGGTATCAATAGCATCAATACTTGATATTATATTTGTTATTATTTGATAAAGCAACTGTCCGTTTATTGAAGTGAAACAGGGCTACAGTCTAAGGTATGACTGGCCTGTCGTGTTTTGCATGCTTGTTCCAGGGGTGTGGATTTACACAGGGCACATTCTCATTGGAGGATGTCTGATATCTTCCTTTATCTTCGTCTGTTTTCATAAACAAGGCCGAATGCAAATATATACACTACAAGTCCAAAAGTCACCGATTCTATTGAGTGAAATCAGCTGCTTTAAGATTAACCTATTGCACAGCTTGGGGTATTTGGTTGTCCTTGGGTGGAGATGCCCCTGTGCCCCTTGGGGGTGTTGCCCCTGTTTTCAGAAGGTTTTGGGTTCGAATCCTTGCATTGAACAGTACCTCCCACTGAGGTACCATCCCACACAGTGCTCCCCAGGTACTGCTGTTGGTGGCAGCCCATTGCTTCACTTAGTGAGTGGGTTAAATGCAGAGAAAAATTTCACACTGTGTTGTCTGCCGTGTTTCATGATCATGCATGAATATAAAGAGCCACTTTACTTCATAATGTCCACTGAAGACCTTTACCAACAGTAAGGGGACACTGGAACAGCCACACAAGGTCAACATACACACTGTCAAATACAGAGGTATAACCGCACCCCTGCCCCACACTTGGCTGTAAAACTGCATTCTCTGGAGTCCTGGAGGACCAAACAGTACAACTGGAACAAGCTGGGGAGGTGATTGTGATCCAGCACAAATCATCCAATGTCAGTGAATGAATTCACCAATGCTCTTGTAGCTGATCGCAAACAAATCCTCACAGCAATGTTTCATCATCTAGAATAAAGTGTTTTACAAAGGAGGGACGCACTCCTTATTACTGCTCTTTTCAGAAGAAATGGTAGATAAACAGATGTCCGCAAACTTTTGAACATATTGTGCAATCGCCTCATCAAAAGTTGAATATTAGTGGCTGATGTTTTTTTTTTTTTTTTTTTGCATCTTCCCACAGTCGAGTGTCTGAAGATAGTCATAAGCAAAGGTCTGGGCATTGGAATCATCCTAGGTTCTGTACTGGGTAAGAAAAAGCCACAGCTTTCAACTATTCATCTGCTTCACTTTCATTTCTCCATTCTTTTAATTGCATTCCTCATAGTTCATTTTTATTTTGATCTTTACAGTGAAGCTGCCTCAGATCTTGAAGCTGATTGGGGCAAAGAGTGCAGAAGGTCTGAGTTTTAATTCCGTGCTGCTGGAGCTGTTTGCCATCACAGGGACCATGGCCTACAGTATTGCCAACAGCTTTCCATTCAGGTAGGCCCATTTGTGAGAAACTCAGCCAAGCAGCTTTTTGTTATTATGTTTTTACAATGAGGGAATCACATCTTCAGTCATTCAGTCATTGGACATGTGTAGGAATTCTTGCTAGTTTTCCCTCTTAAATGTTTGTTGTACAATATTTTCCAAGAAGTGCCAGTGGTATTTGTGAAATAACAGGAAGAGTAAACAAATGTTCAACAATTTTCCATAAATCCACTTCACTCAAACTTTCCCCTAACTATGTCTTTTGATTTTTATTTGTACAAAAGATATGTATTCATGAGCAGACAAAGTGAAACTATGGGGGGGATTCAGATGTATGCCTATATAAAATGTTTTAGAAAATAAATATAAAGTAGTATTATTGCTAGAAAACAAAAATTACTTGAAAGCAGCAGAAGCTTCGGTTGCAAATAGAGCAATAAACAATGCAATCCTCTCCTACACCTCATGCAAAAGTGCTCTACTAAAAATAGAAGCACAAAAATAGACATTTGCCCAGTCATTTCAAAAATCCCAATGAAACAAAAATAGAACCCTCTGGCAAATGTCCAGTTTGTCAGGTTTGGTGAAAGAAGATGCATATTGTCACATGGACATCATACCTACCCTGGCAACAAGGAGATATAAGAGAAAAGTTTAATCAATCCTATTTTTATAGGGTTTTTTTCTATAACCTGTTTTTGTATTAAAATATGTCTGAGTACTTCTTTCCTCTGTGGGTATAGGTGCCATTCAACAGCATTTCCTTTTTTTCAAAAGGCAGTCTGAAACAATAAATGGGTGCAAAAATGTCTGTTATTTTTATCATTAATCTACATTCTGTGCAGATTTGCCTCTCTTCAGTTCGGAACAATGTTTTTCACACATTCATTATGTCTATAATTCACAGTGCCTGGGGTGAGGCTTTATTCCTGATGTTGCAGACGGTGGCTATTGGGTTTCTTATCCAGCATTATTCCGGACACACCATCAAAGGTACAGAAAAAACACTTGCAAGCCACACGTTTTGACATATACAAAGTTAAATAGATGGATTAAAAAGATAAATGAACTGTGAAGATTATAATTATAAATATAGTTGGGGCAGTTTGTTGCTTAGTTGTTAGGGTTAGGGCCCCTGCAATCAAATGGTCGAGAGTTTTTTATACCAGGACTGCTAGTGGCGCCACTGAGGTACCCTTGAACAAGAGACTTGGTGAATGGGTTAAATTCAGCGAAGTAATTTCGTGCTGTTCAAACTGTGTGCTGTGGTTTGTTCACATGTGACTGTGTGGTTGTTTATGTCAAGTTCTAATAATTTCCTCTCTGGTTTTTCAGGCCTGGGGTTTCTGGTCATCTACTTTGTCCTGGTGGCTGTTCTACTATCTCCCCTCACCCCCATGTCTGTTGTTACCACCATGCAAGCTTCAAACATGCCAGCTATAATCTTTGGACGGGTATGTGAACACTAGCAAAAGACAGACAGAATCCATGGTATAACAACAGGGGGGCTCCATATCCATACTGACACCCAGGCCTGCTTCATGAGTGGGCATTTGTTAAGAACACAGCTCTAATGGGAACTATAACCATGTAGAAGAAATCTACGCAATAAAAGCTATGAGTCAAGGAATCAATATAGATCTGTAAGGGGGAGACACACATTTAAATGTGTTAATTTACATACTTTATTTTTGTATTCATTTGAATTTTTTTGGAAAATATATCCCCTTATTTGCCCTCCCACAGACTTTAAAGGCAGCCAGTATGACGTGATTCATGCTGTGTTAATCACTTGTATGCTCATTTTTGTTTTGGACAAAAAGTGCAACAGCACACATGAAGTTTGGCTTCACTTTGACACAAAAAAATGCTGGATTTTGTGCGCCATTATTATCAGTTTAATGACTCCTTCATTCCAATATTAATGGAATCCATCTGGTTTCTTAAGAACATTACTCCCCAGACTTCTTGTCACTTTTTCATACAGATTTCCCTCACCTGAAATCTTTTCATGTAGATCCTTCACAATCAGCAACATGACAGATTTAATATTTATTTTACTGTAAAGTTAATGTAAACATCAAGGTTGATGTTTGATTCTACTAGAAGCATGCCTCAGCTTGCTTGAGACATAACTACATTGCTATGTCCAGTTATTTCATGCAAGGAAAGTAATATCATATGAAAATGTACTTCTTATATGCTGAGTAATATGGGAATTGTCTTTGCACCAGGGCTGGTAATTTACACCACTGGGCTAAACTAACTGGAAATGAACCACAGTTTGAAAGTGAAACGTTTAGGGCTTTGCTTACCTCTTCTTCGAACTTTCTGTTTTTTTAGCTCATTCAGGCTGGCACAAACTACAGAAATGGCCATACAGGACAGCTGTCTGCCATTTCTGTGTTTTTGCTGTTTGCTGGATCCTTGGCACGGATATTCACCACAGTGCAGGTATGCTTTCAGAACACACTTCAAGCAGACACAAGTGATGACTTAAAAAAAAATTACATATGTAAGAAACATGCAGCTCTGGAAAAAAAATAAAGGACCACTGCAAAAATGTTCAGTTTCTTTTATAGGTGCAAGTATTGAACTGAAAAGCTGTGCTTCAGTGTTTCAGAACCGCTGACTATATTCCTCCTAAAACCCAAATAAAATGTAATTCTTAAAAGCATGATTTTAAAGGAAATGAAAAAACATTAAAACTAGAGAAATGATGCAGTGATTACAGAACAATCCTTTTCACTCTTAAATAAATTGGCAATAATTACCTTTGAAGTACTAGTAGTGTTTTGCCACCCAACTGGTCACATTGCGAGAGAAGAGTGTTGATTATAGCAGTGTTTTAAGTCTTTTCCTCATTAAATAAGATGTGATTCATGGAATGGTTGTCCTATTCGTATCGATGCTGATTTAAACATAAATCGCAGTGGTCTCTTTTTTTGTCTGGAGATGTATTTAGTATATTTCCATATGAGAAACTCTTTCATTACACCTGGGTTTTTCAGGGTTGCGCACAAAGGATTTTGAATTCCAAACAAGCATGAGCTCACCTTATTTCACTTGTTTAATCAGTTGGTCACACTCTTCAAACAACTGAACATGTGTGTACCTGCACCCACACCAGTCCTTTGTTAATGAGTTTGGATATCCCTGCTTTAAGTTGACTCAGCCTGTGTGTAGATTTTAGAGCATTTTTTTCTATATTAAAGGACTACAATCACATATTCCCACCCATTTAATATTGTTGTGAGACAGGTATAATCTAAGCATCATTGTAGGTCCACCATAAACTGACCACTAGAGACAGACTTGGCCCATGCATGCAGTTTTCTAATCCAATTTTTTGTTTACCTGTGCATTTCAATAGGAGACCGGAGACTCTCTGATGGTTCTCACGTACATCATCTCATCTTGCTGTAATGGACTGATCACTGCCCAGGTCCTTTATTACTGGAATGTCAGTCTGGCTCTTAAGAAGAAAACTGAGTAAATCACAAGAACTCCGAACGGTGATTCAGGAAAGATTCTAATATCTCTACATCCATTCCAGTTAACCTGCTGCTCTGAACAGTTCACAGTTAGACACGAATCGGTTAAGAGTGCCATCAGATATTTTCAGTTTAGGGCAGCCGGTTCCACTGTGTCTATAAATGCACACATTGGGTAAGGAAACAAGTAAAGGTATATGTCTGCAATACTGTATAGAGGAGACCCATAATCATGGTCATTCTCTGAAGTACATTGTGGAGGCCTGAACTGTAGGACCAAAAAAGCAGATTTGATAAGGCGGGCCCCTTGTATTGAACAACGGTTAATTTTTTCATTTATTTTAGGATTACAGCTTGCTATATATTATTTTATCATTTCCTTAGCTCAGGGAAAGTAATACTGTCTGTTGTTTTAGAAACTTTCTGCATTTACTTTCTACTCCTCGTTTTCTCAGTTTGTACTTTTGAATTCTGTTGTGGCAGTTCACCATACACATACATTTTAGAGAAAAGTTTCTAAAGCAAAGCAGTCTAAATGAAAATGAGGACCAGGTAAAACGAGACTTTTGGGATTTCCCATGACCTAGTTTGTGTGAGAATGAGAACACAACCGTTTTACCAATCAAGAGTGACTGTATTTCGGCTTGTCCCAAATACATGTAAATTGCACATTCAGAAATATGTCATTTTTACTGTTGTTTTTCATAGCATTGAAAATCTTTTAACGTGTTTTGTAGCATTTGGTAAAACCTGCTGTTAGTATCTTGCCTTTCCCTATAAAGTGACTGTTTCTGTTTTGTTACAAGATTACAAAAAATTGCATACAGATTTCAGAGTGGGAAAGACTGAATTACTGTAATCAATCAAATAGCTTTTTGGAGTACTGTCCTTTGCTCTTTGTCTGCTCAGCGTGCAGTCTCAAAGGGTGATACAAAATACATCAGAATAAATTGCAGAAGGAAATGTAAATGCTTGAAGTATACTTTCTTTTTTAACTTCATTGTTGGCGCTTCATTATTTTTATCGGTTCAGTGCTGTTTTGCAAATTAGAGGAACTTTCTGAAATTTGCATTATTTAACTGCATTACGAATGGAATCAAAACCAAAAACAGTTTTTGTCTGCTTCGAGTGAAAATGTTCAAGTGGTGTGTGCTTGTGTGAATTAGTTTAGCCTGTAGAGGGTAGCAGAGTAACTGCTGACTTGCCGCCCTAATCCTCTCAAACTTTACCCCCCTACACACAGTGGCCTAACCACAGTTCAGCCATGCAGTAAATCTCATTTCAGTTAATCCTGTTTTTAACTGTAAAATTTAATTGAAAGGCGTTGTTTTAAGTTTTAGCTGGACTGCTTCTTAGAAAGAAACAAACAGGCAATCATCAGTTCTTCAGAAATGACTTTGGACTGTATTTTGGTTAAAGTAACACAGACAATTGAGAGGCATTACCTTGAACAGCAAATGTTGCACCCTGTGAAAATACATCTACGGCAGTGTGGGGTTGTACATCATCTGTTTACATATTGAAGGATATGTAAAGAAATGTTTTATAACAATGTATTGTTTTGTTTGTTGGTATGCAGCTATAAGAATAGTAGGCTAAATTGTACAAATGTGTTAATGACCTGGTTTGCTTCCTAGTTGAAAATACAGCTCTGGAAAATAAATAAATAAAGAGACCACTGAAATTAATTTTTAAATCAACATCTCTGAGTATTAGAACCATTCCATGCCTGTGTCTGTTAAATTCCTACATAAGCACCTAATTCAGCTTTGTGAGGTATTGATTAATGATCACCTGAACCAAATCTTATTTAATGAGGAAAAGTATAAAAACACTGCTGTAATCCTCTCACAGTGTGACCAGTTGGGTGGTAAAACACTACTAGAATTACGTCAAAGGTAATTATTGCCATTTTGTTTAAGAATAAACAAGAGATTTGGGTTTTTTTGTTTTTTTAATATTCAATTTCTGTAAACATTGCGTAATTTCCCTTATTTTGATGTTTTGTTGTCCTTTAAAATGATGCTTTAAGGAACAATATTTTTATTTGGAGATAAAACCTGAACACTTTTGCAGTGGTCTCTTTTTTCAGGAGCTGCACATAGTGGTGTAGAGGTAAAGGCAAAAAAATCAGCTCAAGCGCAAACAACCAAACATTACTCACTTGAACAAATTACACTGCCCTTTAAACCATATTAACAAATGTCAAATAGATAAACATTACTCACCATGGCTTTTGAAAGCTGTTACTTTATCCATCAGAGGTCAGATTTATTTTCAGAAGACCCATGATGTCTCAATAAGTAACTTTTTCTTCGTTTACATGAATTTAACTCATCCCGTGAAATTCATGACTACATTCTGCTTAACATAGCTGTAGGCTCAAACAAGTGTGAATATATAATTACATCATCATTTTGACATTCTATGTGGTAAATAACAAACAAACTGCACTGGCAGTTATGTAGTCCTTTGCATCGTTAGAAACCAAATAAATAGTTCAGGGAAGCAGAACAGAACACAACAGGCACCTTGGTACTCAGGAGGCACTGGTTCATTCGTTAAGGCAACGTTACATCTAGAAAATATAGTCATAATGACTTTAAAAATACTCCCCAGCGCTTGTAGAAGCTCAGAAGCTGGAAGAACAGTAGCATAGGAAGGAGGATCTGTTCACCTCCATACATCTGGGGCAAAAACAGGATCAAACAAGGAGGTGTGTTGTAGAGGAGCATGTACAGTGCAGTCCTCTCTGCTTTTATCACCTGTGTGTTCTTGGGAGGTCTCCTCTTGAAGGCGCTTTACCAACGCCGACTTTTCTCAAAGCATAGCTGTTCAGATCTGCAGTGTGTGGCCCGGTTGCTTATCTACCTCCACCTCAGAGAGCGCATTTTCTACATTTATATCTTTTAATCGGTGGAACGCGCCGCTGCCCTATCTATGTGGGGGTGTTTGGTGATAACGCTCAGACGTTCATGTGACAGACCGGTTTGGGTCAGATTTTTATGGGGTCTCAGTTTTAAAATATAAGATATGTGGAAAAACAAGGTTAACATGCACCACTGGTGTCATCACACATCAGGAGAATTGCACCTTTACCTGAAGGAAAAAAAATGAATTGACCTTTGTTGAGAAACTGAAATTCCAAATGCTTTTAAACCGGTCCCTTTGGGTCCATTCGTAACTTTCTGTTTCAAAAATTGTATTAACTGGCAGCTGACCGAGGATAAGTATTTAAAATATAATCTCTAAAATACAAAATGAAAGATTTCACAGAAATCAGCAAAGGTTTTATTTTAGTTTGTTTTTAGGTTTTTTTTTGCAGAACCTTTTCTCCCTCCCTCTCCCCTACTCACCCCCCCCACCCCCCCACCCCTCTGCTTGCTGCAGGACCAGTCTAGTCCTGGGTGTGGCTCATTAGTGTTAGTTGTCAGTCATTCTCTCTGCACTTGGCAAACACTATTAGGTGCATTAGCCCTGCTCTAATGTACACATGCTCTGTCAAAGCTCTGTGCAGCTGCTCACAAAGCTGGGCTCTGACCTCATACCCTCCTGAGCTCTGCTATACACCCCTGCGTTCACTCTCACTCAGGTTTCATCACAAACAAGGCAAACAATCAAACCGCAATGGTTCAAAATGCTATTTTGTTTCTGCTGAAATATATTTAGCACATGTTCGAAGCAGGTAATTTTTATACTTTTACTAGTTCACTCAAAAAGGCTTAGTAAAGTATCTTAGTAAAGCCTTTTAGGTTGAGAATTTAATTCAAATCATTTTGACCAAAAATCCAGGCAACTTTCATTAAGTATGATGATAAAACAGAAGTATATTCATTTTGGCATCCAATGTTTTTTTTTTTGCATTAATGTTCTTTTACCCCTGAAATGGGAATTTAAGTTTTCAGGGACATTTGGGTGTAAACTGAAGCAACCTTGGATATTTTTAGACTGAATACTTCACAAGAACTCTTGACAGAAATTGCTCTTTACGTGAAGTCCTGTCTGATAATACACCTCTCGTCAAAGTGATAATGCATCAGCAGCTTGCCAGTGAAGAAGTAAATGAATGGCTGATGCGTTTGTGTGGCTCAGTGCCAGTCGTTTGAAGTCGAGTCGATATGTTTCAGTGACTAGCTGGAGCCCGCTTGTCTCATCTGATCACGAACTGTGTGAATCAAACACGGCCAATCAAGCAGTTATAAACACAACCAAAGCAGCTCATCTGCATCTGCTCGGCGCTATCCACACCAATCTGCAGGCGGCAAAAATGTTACCCTCGACAGCAACTGCTGAGAGATTTGGCAATAACTTCCCTCCTACTGTGAAAACCTGACTAACTCTCTCTCTCCTCTCCTTCTTTCTCTCCCCTGTATGTTCTTTATTTGTCTTTTTCTCTAGCCCCTTTCTTTTCACTCTTTTGTCTCATACACACTCTTCTTTCTTTCGTTATCTCTCACTTTTTCCTCTCTCTCATTATTTCCCATTTCTCTCAACTTTGCTCTTTCTTATTCTATCTTTACTTGTTACTATTTCTGACTCTCATTCTCTATCTCTCTCTCTCAATAAATGTCTTGCTTTAAGACATTGAAAGTGTTGTGTTTATTATTTCTTACACAAGCGTTTGTACAGTTTAAGTCTAATCAGGGCTGTTGGAGGAGCAAATTCAGTTTCAAAACTTAGGCTATCTTATTAAAATTGTATGTAGGGTTATTTGCTAAGGCAGTAAGCATTTATTTGAGTTTGTGTGAATAAACATCTGTGCAGTATTTTGTGATATTGTGTGTGTGTGTGTGTGTGTGTGTGTGTGTGTGTGTGTGTGTGTGTGCTGGGTTAACCTTTTTCAACCCCCTCTTGAGGAAGCCCAGTACTTATAGCATCCAATATCTGTATTTTAGTTTACTGTTTACAAGACTACACATTAGTATGCCTGCTGGCCAGATAAAAAGCACATGGCCAGTGTACGATTTTGGCACAATGCTGTAGATATTGATAGTAAAGTGGACGGATATCCCCACTACCCATATTTGGCTTCTGGCAGACATAACACACACTGTTATCAGTCTGATCTCCCCCTCCTCCTGCCTCAGAGCTGCCCTGTTATTGCGTGACAGCCAGCGTTCAGCTGGGCCGTGTGAGGGTGAGTCAAGCATGCGTGTACACAGCGCTGGTGGCATGTCAACCAACCGTAGCACTTCTATTAAAAAAAAGGGAAGGGAAAAAAATCCTACGCCCACTCACTCACCTGCGCGCAAACAAGGTTTGGGCCAGGTCTGTCAACACATTGTGCAAGTGGGTGATGGAGTAGCTCTGTGTGTGTGTGTGTGTGTGTGTGTGTGTGTGTGTGTGAGAGTGTGTGTGTGTGTGTGTGTGTGAGAGAGTGTGTGTGTGTGTGAGAGAGTGTTTGTGTGTGTGAGAGAGTGTGTGTGTGTGTGAGAAAGTGTTTGTGTTTATACGAGAGTGTTTGTATTTG
>JBBMFX010000011.1:10847916-10860532 GCA_037832545.1 Rhabdalestes septentrionalis
ATAAACAATTGTTAAGCATGATTTCTCCTGCATTTTCTTACATTTCTCTGTGTAGTCATTTTTGTGTCTGTTTTGTATTTTAAATAGCTCAGTTTAAAATGTCTGACGTTTATCTGCTACCCGTCATTCTTTTGTTTTCAACAGAGTGCTGCTCTCAGCTGGTCTCAATAGCTTACTTTCATTTTACACCTCAGCGCCTCTTATTATTCCTGCCCTGGGACCCACACCACAAGAACACTGGGAGAGCTATACATTGGAGTGTAATTTTTATTGCAGAATAATTGAACATCAATACTGCAGAAAAGTTCAAAACAATACGCGTCCAGACAGATCTGATGCAGGTGCATAGAAGAGTGAACAGCAGATTTATTTAAGTATAACTAAAAAAACAGATTTTTGTTAGCCATACTAAAAAGGTATTGTGCTAAAAAACAGTTGGACTTCATTTAATAAGTAAAAAGAAACTGCAAAATGTTAACCAAAAGACAAAATGTAGCCATATTTATTTCATGTGAAAATTATTTGTGTTTTCCAGTCAAGTTAAGCCAAAAACAAGCAAACCCTGAAAAGTCAGTAATTGATCTGAATTTAACTATAATTAATTCAAGTTTAGTGCTTGGTTTGGTCTATATTTAGAACGACCCACAAACATAAACCCTTTCACTGCTTCATAATCCGTGTCTAAAAACAGGCAGCCTTGTGAGAACAATGTGAATTGTTTTGTAGGTGTTGTTCACGAGTGCTCGTGTTGTGCACATGTACTGTAGTGGTGTAGCAAACCGTGGCTTTCAGAAATGTGTCAAAGGCCCATAATTACATGGTAGGAGTTTTGTTCCCGACCTTTCCTTTGATGATAATTTATGATGTGTGCATGTCAAGAGTTTCTATAGGTGTGGGATTCTCACTGCGTCAGCCAGTGCTTGGGGAAAAGAAAAGGTGTGGGTGCGCGAAAGTGATTTTGTGTAGACACAGGTGTGTGACGGAGCTTGCAGGTGCGTGCGCTGTGAAAAGTCTGCCCGTGATTGACCGTTACACCCTCATGTCAATCAAACCAAATTGTGGGGCTCCACTCTCCCGTTTCCGTATCCACGACAACGTCTTTTTGGAGCTTTTCCAGCACTGTCTTCCTTTCTCTTCTCTCTGCTTCCTCTCTCTCTCCCTCTCCCTCTCTCCCTCTCCCTCTCTCACTCCCCTTCTCCTTTTGTGCTCAACTTAATCAGTCTGATTTTCAACAAAGACGACTCAGCAGCTCAAAGTTGGAGCTTTACATTCATAAAGCCTTCCCTGCCCCCCAGCTCTACCCCACCACACACACACACGCGCACACACACACACACACACACATATGCATATCGCATAAGCCTGTGTCCTTATGTGTGCATACACACACACCAACCCTCGCTGACCGTGTCTGTTCTGACTTTCAGTAAAGCCCATTTTCAGTTCAAAAATGTAAGTCTCAAACAAGTTAGGACAGCGCTCGTATAGCATGCCGTGCAAAAGAAAAGCTCTCAAACGTCTGAACTCTTAAGCTCTTCTAGCAGAGTTATCTGAACTATATCAGCTGTACACTGAGTTCAACACACACTTACATAGATCACCTGAAGTGAATTTGGGCTCCAAGTCTTCCAGTTACCTTAACAGAGGTGCATAAAATCTCCTCAAGTCAACAAAGCTGAAAAAGTTTTCATGTCACTTCATTCATAATGCATCATTTAAGTTTCATATAAATCCTTTTTTATGCAATGAGCTACCACTTTTTTCTCACAGTATCATCAGTCACTTGAAATGTTTGTGTTTCAGTCATTACACCGAATTAAACATGAAACTGTCGAAATTGGCAAATGAATGCAAACCTCAGATAAGCTCTACTTAGTATAGGTTAATAGCAGAATTTTCTCTTTAAACATTCAAAGTAGGTCTCCTATGGGACAGCTGAGACTCTTGAAAACTTTGTGGGTGAGCTTTATTTAAGATGGCTGAGAGCAGCTGTCATTACCTTATTAGCATTCATTCACAGTGCAAAAAATTCTGAGATCTACTACCACTGCATTGTCTGAAAACTAGTTTGTAAACGACCATCACCAATCATCGGCCCACTTCAGCACTCCTCATGCCTCCTGTAGTGTTGTTAGAGGAAGCTGTGCAGCAATGATAACCCTTTTATATTCAGAGAGAAGTGCGGATATCGAATCCTGAGCTCAGTCTCATTAACTGAGTTGTGAGAGGGTGTTGTTGCACTGCTATGTGGTAAATAAGGAGAAATATTTTGAGTTAGCTTTGTGGATTCCATATAAACACAAAGCTGAAAGTCCTAATTGTATTGCATTGACTTGATCATTACTCTGAAACACATTTCATCATCACAGTTGCTGCTAAAACTGCATAGATGTATTTCAGTTCATGTGGGAATTAGGTACATTTCTGAATCAAGTATACATGGCACATTCAGCATAGTTGAACAGTCTTATATAAATATACATTTGTGCGCATGTGTGTGAGGAATTATATTATATTTTAAAATTTGGCAGACTTTCCATATTTTTATGAAATAAAAAGGGTTGTAACTTTGGCAGCTTTAGAGCTCCTGAGGCGTATTTGAAAGAATTTGCTTGCGTTAAATGAAAAAAAAGGTGTTTAACGAATCGAAGTTGTTAAGTCTGTTGGCCTTTGCGTAGAACAGCTAAAATGAGAGAGTTTTAACACAGATTTCGGTAGGGGACGTTACCTCGCACCTTTCGCCATTGTAAAGTCGTTGGGCTGATGGTTTCGGGATCATTAAGTGTGATCACCCCGACACCTCGGTGAGTGCCGTAAGTGTGTAATATCACATCTGCCGTCACTGTGGAGGTGTTAATGGCCAGTAGCCGAGCTGATTTAAATCTGTTGCTGCTAGCCCCCACTTATCTAATGCGGATGATGCTGGGTGGACCCTGGCCACATTTAAATTGGAAATATGTTAGAGAATTTGGGGGCACTTAGTCTTGCTGTGAGACCAGCACAGAGGGGAGGAGAAAGTGTTTCATTGCATCCTGCACCTTGGGGACCTTTTAGAGTAGTTTAAATATAGATGTAAAACTATTGGCTAATAATAGAGAACTGTGAAAAGTATCACTGTAGACACAGTCTATTAACTTCGATAATGTATTCATCCATTGGTGTGTTCATGACCACTTTTTCATTCATATGCTTTTGTATATGCTCAACACATGTGCATCAAACATCCAGTTAAATATCTATTAAATGCAACTGAGCTTTACGTTGAATGCAATATATTCTTTTAAAGCTGAATGTAATGTAATCCCAATTCTACCCACACTTCCACACTGCTGAAAATGAATCATTTAAATTTCACCCAATCAAATAACTAAAACCCATCTGAAGATTGTCTAATAAAGACTCTCAAATAGAGTGACAGTGTGTTATTTTTACAACGGCAATAAAAACTATACGAAGATAAAGAATTCCTAAAGTTTTTTTGTTTGGATGTGTGGTTCAAGAAAAAAACAAAACTTTAACTTCAGTTTCTGTGGACAATAAAAGGTCATTCACTCTAACGTATCTCCTTTCCATTAAAAACTTTAAAGAATCACCCACTGAAAGGTTCTTTAGGGAACCAAAATTGGTTCCTCTCTCAAGCCTTGTTTAAACTTAGCACCTATATTCAGTGTATATAGGTTGCTGTTATGAAAAGTAGACACAACGCTTTGCTGTGAAAGTTCAAGACTTGTTGTCTCTCTCCAACCTGCCACCCATCATCAGCTGGGCGTTCAGAAGTTGAAGAGCAAGAAGAAGATTTGTTATGAAATGGAAACAAATCTGAACGCATGGAAATGAAGTGGGGCAGGATGGAAATGAAGTGGGATGAAAATGAAGAGATGAGGTGCATGGATGCGTCGGGTGAAGGCAGAATGAAGGAGGAAGGATGAGGGGGGAGGATAGAGGAGAAAGCGGGAGCTCGGAGGGGAAGGTGGTGAGTTGGAAAAGAGTGCAGTTTGTCCCCGAGTCCTCCCTGACAGGCTGCCTGAATGGGCCCTCTGTTCTGCCTCTTCTCATGTAAATGGGGTCTTCAGTCTTGCAGCCATCCGTCACTGCACAGAAGGACCCTGGCAGGCCCTTTACGAGCCTCCCACTCGCATAATCCCCCCGGCCACAATCGCGCGCCCAGCAGGGGGGTGAGCCGCGGTGGGGGCAGTTGGTGGGGGTTGCCATCCAGACATGGTGAAAGTGTTGGAAGGGCCACCTACACTGAAGATGTATAATCAAAACAACATCCTAGCCTGGGGGGAGCAGGGGGGTTTTGGGGGGCTGTTTAGGTTTCAGTGCAGAACTGTAATGGTAGGAGAAGAGGAATGCGACTATAGAAAAAAAGCAGAAAGGACAGGGGAATAGCATGGAATGAATGAAGTGGAGGTAAATGAGACAGGAGTACATGATGCGGGAATTAGCATAGTGTTTCGCTGATGGATGGTTGAATGAGATCATGTCTTTGTGAGCAGCACATACGTTTCAGGGGGACGGCGGTTTGGGGGTTTGCGATTGGGCCAAAGTGATTAAAAGTTGTTAGCATGGAATTAAAATGACATACAGCCCTCGCTGTAAACCACTGGCCAGTAACACTCTTGGACAGCTCGGCCAGCCTGCAGAGTGACTAGCAGAACCAAACGCAGTGTAACTTTCTGTCTCTGCCACCTTTGACTGCTTGCCTGCCCCCCTGTGGACAGCATTCTAACAAGGTTTAGTGAAACCCACGACAGGATTGGATGCACATTTACATTAGAATTCATGTAAATAAGGACCAACTATGCAGTAAGCATGTCATTCAGAAACATCACAGCAAAAAAGGTGGCTTTTAAGAAACCCCTTTAAATGACCACGCTTCCATTTTGGCAGATAATTCACAGGAGAAGCTATTTACTAATATATGTAGATGAATAATTTCACTAACAATAAATAATCAGGTCAGACTAAAACATGAATGATTCTATCTACAATCTAAAATATTTATTATTATACTGCACACAGACTAAACATGATGTAGGATAAGAAAGCAACAAACACAATCAGCATTCATCATGTGCCACTCCATCCAACCAGTTACACAACACACCACACAAGTGACACATGACCAGTGACAGTGTGAGCTAAGATAAGTGTCCACATAAGGGTTAGAGTGCATGGATGGGGAAAAAATGATCTGTAGTTTAATATACTGACTTGTATACTTGTAGATACAAGACTTGTACATTACTGAAACTGAACACTTTCTTTTTTTACACTTACATGCAGACCTTTAAAAGCCACTTTTATCTTGGCAATCTGCTGAAATTAAATGTATTCTAAAATATTCAATTAAATATATGAATGTGAAGTTCATCTGTCCATGGCTATGCCAGTGTATCTTGGTGAAAAATCAGCACATCATACTTGTGGCTGCAATAGCTTCTACTTTTATAAAGCTTTCCACAAAAGTTTCATGTGTGATTATAGGAACTGGTGCCTTTTAATTTGTGAGGTCAGGTTCTTATGTTGGACCAGAAGACCAGACTCATACTCATAAAAACCATGATGTTCAATTTGGTTGAGTTTAGGGCTCTGATGGAAGATGGGAGTATATAAAAATGTATTACAATGTGTATGCTGTAGTGTTAATATTACCCTTTACTGGAAATAAGGGGCCAAGCCCAACCCCTGAAACACAGCCACAGCATTTTATCTCTCTTCAACCAAACTGTACTGTTGGCACTATATATATTGTTAGATCCACTAAACCCAGATTCAAATCAGACTGCCAGGTAGCGAAGTGTGACAATACTAGCACAATACTGGCACTTGTTGGCCTGGGCAGATTTAACAGAGCAGACATTTCCCACAGCCATTCCATGACTGTGCTACATTTAAAGACATTGAGCTCTTCAGAACTTCCCATTCCAGTGCCGGTGTTTGTGGAGACTGAATACCTATGTGCTTGATTTTATACATCAATGGATGTATCTTAAATACCTGGGCTCATTAATTAGAATGGGTGTCCACATACTTTTGTCCACATAATGGACACCGATCAGACACAACATTAATACCACTGAGAAGTGAAGCGAATAAATTTAATTAACATGTTCCAGTGGCATCTGTTAAGGTGTGGGGTGGTTTAGGAAGAAAGTAAACAGTCCGTTTTTGATGTGTGTGAAGGGCCAAATTATAATGGCTTGCTTGACACTTGGGTCAGAACATCTCTAAAACAACAGGTTTCGTGGAAAGTTCCTGGTGTGGCGAATTCAGTAGGCTACCTACCGAAGGTCCAAGGATGAAAAACCACTGAATAAGGTACGGTGTTAATAAAGGCTCATTGAAGCACGTTGGCAACAAAGAGCTAATGTAGCATTGCTGAATTGCGGAAAAGTTAATGATGGCTATGATAGAGGCGTCAGAACACAGCTTTCTGTATATGGGGTTATCTAGACTACGTCTAAAGAAGTACCTACAATGGGCATGTGAACAGCAGAACTAGGCCTTCACTAACTACAAAACTCAATGTACTTGAAATGTGCTTAACCCTAAATTATTTACACCTGAAAATACACCAAAACAAAACGCTGGATTTTACCTTAAAATTAGATTTGAGGCATGCTTGTGAAACCTCTACTATAACATAAAGCATTAATTCAGAAGGTATTATTTAAAGCGCAAACGTTTAAAAAGTAACACGAAAAATCAGTAGGTTTACCCCTTAATCAGATTTAATCTGTGCACTTTTCCTAAATATTTAGGTGTCCTTAGCTGGCAGTAACTTGGTTGAATAGCGGACGTAGCATTACAGGTTTGAAGAACAGATATGGACTTAAGCACTGACTAAGGGCTAATAACATCAGCTAAATGCGGCAAATGTAAATGATGAATCACATTTCCCTTACATCAAGTGGCCGGCTGGGTGCGTGTGTCATTTACCTGCAGAACAAATGGCATCAGAATGCATTTTAAAAGAACGGCAATATGATGTGGTGGGAAACCTTAAGTCCTGGTATTCACGCGGTCACTCAGACATATCCCACCTACCTTCATTTTGGGTGCAGTTCATGTACACCCATTCATGACAACAGTACTCTCTAGTGGCAGCGGCCTCTTTCAGCAGGATAATGCACCATGACACAGCATGTTTAGTTAATAAGGTCTGAGAAACATCCCGAGTTCACCTAGCCTCCAAACAGGGGTGCCACCAGAAATCTTGTGCCCCATGAAAGATTAAAATTTTAACCCCCCCCCTATTAAAATATTACTAGCCCCTTACAGGGCCCTATGACAGTGCTGGGCCCCTATAATCGTTCTAACATTTCCCCCTCTGGGGGGCGCCCCTGCCTCCAAATACTCTAGTTCTTCGTCCAATTTAAGATTGTGACATGTTGGACAAACTTTACTGACCGCGAGACCCCATCTCAACTTTCCTAACTTAAAGGATCTGCGTCCAGAGATCACAGGTCTTGAGAATTTAACAGTATCAGGTAGGTGGTTTTCAAGTGATAACTGATGTGCACATACACATTTTCAGATGCAGCTACATAAGTCACAAGACATCTACAAAGACTTAACCCTCAGGTGTTCACTTCACCTCTCCACAGCCTTTAGTCTGCAAATGCTACAGGAATACATTTATGAAGGTGCCTCAGCTCAGGACTGAAAAAGTCTCTGCCCATTGACCCTAGCACCTCAAGAAAGAAATCATGTTTGACTTGTTAAAAAGAAATACCTTTATTTAAGAGAATTAAAATAAATACTATACAGAATCCAATGTAGAAAAAAGTTTAATACACGGCTTCTGTCTGAAAAAGGTTAACAATCACATTCTTAATAAATTCATTTAAAAATAGCACTGACCAATGTAAATCCCCACATCCCCACAAGACAGGCATTTTTAAACAAGCAGGAAAAAAAAGTAACATTATAATCTCTATATACTCAATCATTTGTAGTTTGGTCCTTTTAAGACCCCTCCAATATATTTTGGTGAGGTAGGTTACTGGAGCTGTGCTCCAATATGTAAGGACTTAATACAGTGAATCTATACAATACGCCATATGGTGGTAACCTGCCATCTTAAGTCACACTGTGCCACCTGCCCCACCAGTGAAAGAAATGTCTATTTTAGGAGGAAATTGCTACTACAAAAACAGCACTATACAAGTGGTTTAACAAAGGAAAAACCGGAAAAAAGAGAACCAAAAAAAAAAAAAAAAAATCACAAGTTTGGTAATAGTTACTGATTCTTCTCATCCCAGCTGTGTACTCGTTTTTTTTTTTTTAAACAGAGCAGGAAGTGAGAGAGCACGGCAAAAAGCAACTGCTCCAACATCTCCCGTCTCAAACACAGCAGAGTTAATACTGGGAAAACATGATTGATCCTTATCTGAACACCCACCTAAGAAAGACAGGCTTCCAGATATAGGACCGTGCCACCAACACACCAAGTAAACCTGATAAACATTAAAAGAGCAAATCACAATCTATGGCAAAATGGAAAGTCAAAAAGGTCCACTTCAGCCATTTGGTGTCGAGCTCTTTAGTCAGACAAACGCGCCCTGCATGGCTCACTTTAACTGGGGATGGCACACCTCGTTTAAGGAACAGCGCCGATGTGCAAGGCTCACTTCTTTTCATTTTATATCCTAAGCACACCAAGTTTGAGTACAATGCAACTCGTGTTTTGCTCTGAACAACAATAATAATCACTGGGTGTTAGACAGTTACAGAGGAAGGGGAATAGGTACAAGTCCAAAAAAAAAGGAGCTAAGGAATGCAAAGTGGAGAGGGGTGGGGGAATGTCTTAGATCAAGTCAGCCACATTCATGGGCATCTCCTCCACAGTGGTGTTGTAGAAGGTCTCAATGTCCCGGAGCGTTCGCTTGTCATCTTCAGTCACCATGTTGATGGCGACACCTTTTCTGCCAAAACGGCCACCACGCCCAATCCTAAGAAATGCATTAAGAGACTGATTTGAGATTTCTACTTCTAAACGAAGTCAGTGCTACAGAAATGTTACCAAACAGCAAAAAGTCTTCCCTTAGAACTCACTGCTACAGTGTCTATGCCATACCAACCACTCCTGTTAAGATTGTATTGCATATTCTGAAATGAATGTATTCAGTTTCTATATAGTCACAGAAAGACTGGTGTGAAAGATGAACTTTATTTTATCAATTTGAAGTTTGTTACAAATGACAATGTGCATTTTCATGATCAGGGCATTACAAAAAAAGATTTTTTCTGCCACAGTCCAACCTTAGTCCCTGGTATATGCAACACATGTAAGCAGACATGCTACCTCTATGGTGTGTCTTTTCTGAAAAACTAAGGCTGGAAAATGGATTCAAGGCCCAGAGTAGTTAAAACCACTAATGCTTAAGGAATTGCCACTAGATGGTGCGGTTTTCCTGTTAACGGACATACAGATTTCTACATTGGGGCCTGCACTAACCAAATTCGTGCTGCAGAACAATTTACATGTCAGTAGCCAAACATACAACATACCAGTTTTAGTGCATCATCACAAAGTCTCAAAGATAATAATGTGTCAAATACTGTTTTTCAAAACCATTTAGCACACCCTTATTCAGAGTCAAGAGGTACTTGCCTGTGGATGTAATTTTCTCTGTTTGTAGGAAGGTCATAGTTGATGACCAGGGAGACCTGCTGCACATCAATACCTCTGGCCTAATAAGACAAACATAAGGACTATGTGTACATAAGAGTTAACATTAATCTTCAGCACACACAAATCATTTTATTGCAGAAAAATGGGGGAGTACCACAAAGAATAGCAACTCACCAGCAAGTCAGTGGTGATGAGCACACGACTGGAACCAGAGCGGAACTCCTTCATGATCAAATCCCTCTCCTTCTGGTCCATGTCTCCATGCTGTCAACCAACAGTTAGGTTTGTTTGTATTGGAAAACATAGTTCAGAGACCATTTCCAGCTTTTATAAGTCTTGTGCCCATAGCATGAAACAGTCTTAATCTCATGAATGAGTAGACTGGGATGAACATGGGCAAATTTATCTTCCCCTACCAGATATAGGTCTGTGTGCCACTGATGGACACTGCCTTGCCCAGTTGATAAGGGTATAAAAAGGAGGATTTCTAGACTTTGCGTAGGATAACTGCACCTGGATTTAACAGGGATCAAATGGCTCACTCACCAGAGCAGAGACAGTGAAGTCTCTAGCATGCATCTTTTCAGTCAGCCAGTCCACCTTCCGGCGAGTGTTAATGAAGATGACCGCCTGTGTGATGGTCAAAGTCTCGTACAGGTCACACAAAGTGTCGAGCTTCCACTCCTGAGACAGATGAGGGGGATAAACGTTATGTCATGCTTTGTCACCTATCCTGTTTGAAACCAATGTTAAGAAAGCATCCATAATCCAATTAGGTACTGCTAGGTGTTTTCACCCCCTGGATTTTCCACGAATTTGTGGAAATCCCCTGTACATAACACCAGGTGACCATTTAACTGGAAACTTATTCATGGTTCATAGACTGCCACAGTAAATCCACAAACAGTTTTGATTAACAGCCAATGGAGGGTGCCGTTTGACCTTGATCACACAGGCAGATTTCTACAGACTTTGGTACACCAGCTGGCAGAAAACTAACCAGCAACTCAGCACTACAGAATATGGAAATCACTTGCTAAACTGACCTTTGAGTTTAATTCAAAAAGTAATAAACATTAAGCATGACACGTTAACAGAAGAAGCTCCTTCACCTCCTTCTCCACGTTAATGTAGAACTGACGAATACCCTCAAGAGTCAGCTCCTCTTTCTTGACCAGGATCCTCACAGGGTCCCGCATAAATTTAGAGGTGACATCCAGCACCTCCTGGGGCATGGTGGCTGACAGGAGAATCACCTATGGGAAGAGATAATCCCTGATTTTACAGAGACCGCACTTCAATTTTTTTTAAGGACTCAAATGGCAGGTATTATGCAAATGCACTACATACTGTAAAAATACTTAATACTATAAATTTTGTACATGTACTCTGCTTTATAGTTGTGCTGAGGGACAGGCAAACCCAGACACAGTGGAGAGCAGAAGAAATTATCTACCAAAGAACTTAATTCCCTCTACAGCAGAAAGAGCTGAGGGGAGAGGGAACCTTGGCCAGATCTGTTGTTCATGTAGCAGAAATACTTAAAGGGTGATTCTAGACACCAGATTATTTGACAAGCCAAATGAAACGTTTAGAGACCCAAGAAAACCCATTTGTAAGATTACGGAGCCCTTTACCTGAATGTCAGAAGACAGCTTCTGAAAAATCTCGTAAATCTGGTCCTTGAATCCTCGACTCAACATCTCATCAGCCTCATCCAGCGCAAACATTTTGATGTGTCTGGGAGCTGATGAAAACAGGGGACAATGAAGACAAACTAAATGATTGCAGCTCCAAAATACCTGCCACGCAATTGGTAGGCATATAAATACTATAAAGGTCAACTGAGGGGTGGTGTGCTAGATTGGTGTTTAAATTAACGCTGCAGTAAAGTGCACAAGTTTATCCAGTGCTGAATGGGTACTGTAAAATGAGGGGCAATGCTGCATTCAGGTCAATGAAGTCTGATCATGCCTCCAGAGACCTGTGTCCCTAACCACACCCCCGACAGAACGCCGAGGAAGAGTCAGGGAGCACAGGGGGCTCTGCAGTCAGTTGACACGCATGGGGATCATCATTGCAGCATTCAAGCCCTTCAACACTAACTACACAACTACAAAGATTAGAGGCTTACAGAGATACCGTCGGTTAATCATATCGAAGACCCGACCAGGGGTTCCCACCACGATGTGTGGCACATCAGCCTGCAGCTTCTGCACTTCGTTACGGACGTTTGTCCCACCGATACAAGCATGGCACGTGGCACCCATGTAGTCTCCAAGAGCAAGGACCACCTTCTGGATCTGAGGGTGGGCAGAAAGTGAAGTAAATTAACATGTCCTGGTTAACTGGACAGACCACGCCAAATTGAACAACAAAAAAAAAGCAGCTAGTGTTTTGGCACACCTTGGTTCCCTAGTGGAACTCCTTGCAAATCACAGATTTAGGTACTCAAGCACAAAATCAAATATAATGTCAACTCGCTGGTATTTTAGAAGTTACTTAATATGTACCCATAGCATGAAACAGTCTTTTGCTCACTGTATTGAGTAGACTGGGATGAACATGGGCTGCATTTCCTCTTCCCTTAACAGATATAGGACTGTGCCACAGAGACACTGCCTCACCCAGAAGATAAGGGAACACCTATTCCTGAATTAACCACTCACTCTTCTGTTAATTCATTAGCGTAACAAAGTCAACATGTACTGTATCTTACTTGTTGGGCAAGCTCTCTGGTGGGAGCCAGGACCATGGCTTGTGTAGCTTTCATCTCAATGTCAATCTGCTGCAAGATGGAGATGGCGAAGGTGGCAGTCTTCCCCGTGCCGGACTGAGCCTGCGCAATGACATCATACCCTACAGACAGAGGTTCAAAATTACAAAGGGACCAGGGGTTCAAAATTAAACTACCTGGCAGACAACCATTATCAGAAGTTTTTCACGAGGAAATGGCCACACAACTTTTACTTT
>JBBMFX010000011.1:10864070-10874326 GCA_037832545.1 Rhabdalestes septentrionalis
TTTATTCTAGGTGTAATCCACGTCCAGGAAACCAGTCCATGGTTTCATTAATCACCTATAAATTACCTACAGTGAGTTGCTGTCCCCAGATATGAATTAAGCCTGTGCTTGAACTAATTGAAATGCAGACAGTGAAACATCCTAGGAAATTAACACGGCTAGTCACAGAGCATTTTGTCTTAAATATACACAGATCAGCCACAACATTAAAACCCTAAAAGGTGAAATTTACTGATCATCAATATAATTGACTATCTAGTTACAACAGTGCTTGTCAAGGGGTGGGGTATGTTAGTCAGCAAGTGAGCAACCAGTTCTTAAATTGGGACATTTTTAACTTGAAAATGGGAAAGCTTAAGAATCTGAATGTGCGTAGTAAGGTCTAAAATAGCAATGGCTCCAAAAGCAGCTCCAGGTCTTCAAAAGAAAACCCGGGGATGGAATGGCACGAGGACGTACTTTGGAAAGAAGATAATGTTTTGCTGAGAAACTTGAGTTTTGGCATTCATATGGATGTAATTTTACACGTACCATCCATTTAACCACTACTGCAGACCAAATATACCTCTTAAATAAATTAATAAATTAAGATAATCACTGAAAAGTCACAAACCTGTATTAATCTGACCATTTTTCTAAAGTGGTAAAGTACATTGCACCAAGGATACTTTCAATGAAAACCCACAATAAAACCAACTTCCCCACCAGTGTATTAAATAGAACTGAAATCACTACAAGACGACATGAAACAACTCTGACAAGTGTGAATATTTTGGGTGATTACATGGAAATTACATGAACAGCTTTGAATACTACTACGTTATATTATACTTCTCAAAACGCTTTAGAATCTCAAGGCTTATATTGACAGCTCTTGTAATAATGACAAATCATCATCAGCAAAGTGTAGAAAAACTAGAAATTTTTCTCACATCCTCTACACATAATATACATGGCGTTTCTAAAACTATGATCTCACCGCTGCAGTCACTGCGCGCCCCGCCCCGCCCCCATCGTTTAAATGGCCTTGCAGCCCCAAAACTTGACATGACTGGTCCCCAGGACAAATAAGTTTGAGAAACGCTGGTTTAGTTGACACTTATGTAGGGTGAAGAAAAACCAGGCAGTCAACTTTAGCCCATGCATTCTTTTCAATAAGGCATGATTTATTGAAAAATAAAAGTTAAACACGATTATGCTTGCACATTTGAGTAACACGACACTTCCCCACACTTAATAAAAGTGTTACATCTTTACAGACAGAGGGGGAAAATGATAGAAAACAATTTGGAAACCTCTTGTAAGTGTCCAACATGGCTCCCATTTTGCCACATTTCAACAAATTAGCCATTAGAAAAGACGTTGGCCTCTGACAAACACAAGAAAATAACACTGATACAAAGCAGAAATGAAACCATGGGCTTGAAAATGCAGCGTCCAGCAAATGTCCTGTGTTTTGCACAGATGGAAATTTCCAGATGTTTTTTCACCCTCCTCTGGCTGCATTGCCTTTACACAAGAATCACAGTAAGAGCTTGCAGTGACAAAGCTCTTTGTACATGAGTCTCCTCAGTTTAGGCATGTCCTGCTGACTGAAGCTAAAGGGCTGTCCCAACGCCAGACACTTGCAGTACTAGAACAAACAAAAAGTGTGAGAGAGTGATTATTACTATAGAGTTATATTAAGTGAATTACTACTAATGGGTGTAATGGCACCAATTATGTTGTGTCCCAAAATCTTTCTTGGAACTCACCTGAAGAACAAAAGCTCCACAGTCACTGTCATTATTCTGCCTCCCCACATTCTAAAATACAAACACAACTTTTAAGGTATACTCATTATTGAAATATGTTTAATTATGTGCACAAAGTGGGATAGGTCTGGATATTCTGCACATGGGCCAAAAGTAACCATACCCAATGCCAAACATCACCCAGAAGGGCATAAAGTACCCCAGCGCTGGGCTGTGAAGAAGGGGAACAGTGCTCTCTGGTATGACACCAAATACATTGGGTAAAAGTTGGAGGGGTAATTCTGATCAGCATCTAACATTATTACCTGACTTCACTTATTCTCCTGTGGTTGAATTAGCGTAAAGCCTGGGCAGAAACTGTAGAGGTTCCTACAACACTAAAAAGGGAACTAACCGCCTCCAACCTTGATTTTGGAAGGGAATGCTCGATGTGTAATTAACATTAAATAAACATTACTACACATTTTTCTCTTAAAGCAAAATACTTCACTGGAACACTAGTATTAAATAATGTAAATAAAACTTTCCAATTTGATAATAATGATTTCATACACACAACACACACATTACACAGCATTCAGGATAGCCTGATATCTATGAACATGTGACATGATTTACAGAACACAAACTGCTTTAGGGAAAACAGAACACCAAAAGCAGGTTATATTGTGTCTTCCATAATTTGCACAATATGCAATATATTACTTCTCATGGTCACTGGTCAAGTCTTTGGTAACTGCGACTCACCATTTTGAAAAATCCTCTCCAGCCTGTGAGGAAATCTCTCTGCTGTTTTATGATGGCTTCTGCCTGGAGATACTTAAAAATATGCTACAAGGAAATAGGGAAAAAGCTGGTTTTGAGAGTGGCTGTGGTTTTAACTGTAGTAATGTTAAACTGCCGGTTAATCATATTTTGGACACACACACACACAAAAAAAAAAAATCACACACACACAAAACAGTTCTAACCTTGGGACAGCGACGGTTAAGTGTTCGCTGGGAATCAAAGTAGGTGATGGAACGTTGTTTTATGTCCACTGATACCAGAGACCAGTGCACTTCCAGGTGAATGGGAATCAAAAGTAAATCCTTGCTGAAGATGTCAACCTTAAAGACAAACATGGAAGCCATAAACATCAAACAAACACTTTATCCTGTCAAAAACAGCAGCAGTCAAGATGTGAGATCCCACATGATGCTCCTTGAAATGTCGTCTGGATAAATTCAACATTCTCTGACATCTATTTAGAACATTCCCACGGCAAGTTGAATAAGAGGAAATCTTACATTTTTTGTCCACCTTTTAACTCCATCATAACCTTTGGTTCTCAGCTTGTCATAAAAGAAGCTGTTGAAGAAATGAACCTAGGGTTCACAGATTAAAATACATTTAGATAATTGCATTACACAACAATCCTACATACCCTATAAGCCAGCACACATTCTGATTCTGTTATTATACATCACCTTCTCAGGAACTGAATCCATTACAAGGTCCCCATACATATTCATGACCTGAGGAGAAAGAGTGGACACAAAACAGAAACATTGTACAAAAACTAAACAGTAGCGGAAAGTAAGCCACAGCCTAACACATATTTTAAAAACGACATTTTTTTTTAAGTTGTTTGGGAAGATTAACTGTTCATTCAAGCTACATGTTTGTTTCAGAAACCTAACCTTTGTGGAAAATTCAAGAGAAAGAGACACAAGTGCAAACGTTATAAGCAAAGGTAAATATTGCAGACAGAGGAGCAATTTGCAACAGTCAATAAAAGTCTATTAAATCAGGGCCAAACACAATTAGGTCTGTATAGATTTATGCAGTTTGAACTATATGAGTTTTAAAACCTAAACAAAAAACCCCTACGCACCAAGTATGATGGGTGAAAAGGGGTCAAGCTTAGCAAATTTATGGCAAATTCCATAGCAAAGCAGAACATGAAAGATAATCATGATAAAAACAGAAACATGTCATAAATAGTTGGCCTATGTTGGTCCTGCAACAAAACACAAAACTTTATATGGAAGGATGAAGATTTCTTTCCCTGTTTTTGTACTGAGTACTTTGGTACAAGTTTTTGATAAGTTTCCATGGCGAATGTGGAGAAATATTGACAGAAGTTCTACTTGTACTAGTTTAGGTAGATAAATAAAAACATGTTACATTTTACCCCTCATATATGCCTACACACTGACAAATCTTCATAATTATAACTTACAACTCTTTACCTGGTCATTGAGCCAGTTTTGTCCATACAGGGTGCTAAGATCATCCATGGTGAGGACATGGCGCTTATAATTTACACTGAACCCTCGCACCATGCTCATACCGGGTGACCGCTGGTAGGACTGAATAATCTGGTGCACCTCTGCCTTCCTGGATGAGGCAAAGACAAACCATTTAAATTAAATGCATGTACAAAATGGTAATGTACCAATGATGAACTCGTTAATTTAAATCATATTACCATATCTGCTTTCTTATATGTCTATGTTGGTGGTCTAGGTGTATAATAGACAGTTGTGCACATAATTAAAATGCATCTTTGGTTACACAACAATCAGAACTAGAATAAAATGTCACCAGGTATGATACACACAGATGTATGGCTGACATTTAAAATCCTGAACAAACCAGACAAACACACAAGACTACTGAACGAATATTCTAGAAAACACACCTAAAAGGCTGGGAGAAATTCTCATTGAAGATCTCTTGCAGCTGCTCGACAATATCATCAGCATGTATAGGAATCAGACTGCCATATTTATGGAGAGACTCTTCCAATATGCCTGAGAAACAAACATGAAAATCAAAAAGGCTCATCAGTTGTTGAAGTTATGCTGTCAATTAAAACAGACCCACTTTTAGCCAAACTATTCTATGAACCAAGTTTAATAATTACTATTTTGTGAAGTTAAATTGTAACATTAAGGCCTTTCTAAATCCACGGTAATTAATGTGTAATAATTTTCTGGTCCAACAAATAGCATGTAGCCACTAAACTTTTAAGAGTGGTACACATTATACAATTTTGGGCTACCCCAGACAAAAGATGACACTAATTGGTAATCGTGGCAATTTCTTTGGTCATAGATTCTAAACAGCAGTCCTGAGTCATACTATGAGGGATTCCAGACGGCATGTAGGCAAAATAAAGGAATATTGGAATATTATTCTGTTCTTGTTCATCACTGTACCATCTACATATGCATACAAGTTTATTAAATCCATGTCTTGTAATTTGTAATCGTCTTAGGCATGGACTGATGTGACCTCTAATAAATAAAAAACAAAGACAATATCCCAAATGTAAAATATTTTATTTCACGCCAGCAGTCAGATCATACATTGCATGTATAGTTTGCGTTATAACTTTTTAAAAGAGGAAAATTCCCCTGTTTATTTAGAATCAGGGTTTCACTTTTTGTCCTGAAATTTCTGACTGGGACTTAACTGCAGAAGTAATAAGTAGTAGTTATAAGAAACATTTAATATTAATGTTTTACCTTGGACACAGGACACATGTTTTTCAGTGAGAGCCACCTCCATCTTCTGCTTGACAGACTTCTCAAACATTGAGGGGAAATTCCAACCCTCAGTTTTCCCAAAACTGCCTGCTGAGCTGGACTGGGAAATGCCATGATAACCGTTCAAGTCACCAAATGCAGCTTCTGAGGATAGTGGAGAAATATATTATTGCATTAACACAACAATAAAGAGAATGGCTTCATCTGAATTCACCCAAAGCAAAACTGTTAAGGACTATTGTGCATCCATTTGAAACCGTGTCACAAAAAAAAAAAAAAAAACTCTTCTGGTTCTCTATACCAGTGGTTCTCAATGAACCCATGTTCTGCCCATTTCTGTGTTTTCACTATTCGGCATGCCTGATCCAGACAGTTGTTTTTTAAAAACTTTGAATCAGATAGAGGAGACAAAGAACAACCTTTTAATAGATAGATCTTTAAACTAATTTGTCAATGACTCTACAAAGCCTCAGCATAATGTAAAGGTTCTACAACAATTTATACATTTTGTTCAGTGAAACCACATATACATCCAGAGAAGGTAAAAGTTTCAGCCAAACCTGACTAGTCTTACCAGTCTCATTTTTACTTGGATTCTGTGCTGCTAATCTCAAGTTGTTCAGACCAGGGTCCCGTGTCTGCCTGCTTGCATAAAGACTATACTGGCGCCACCGGCGTGCCCGTCTGTGTCCAAGTGTGCCCACCCACTGGGCGCGCTGCCGCCAAGTCTTCCAGCTGTGAGCGAGCCGGAAGCGCAGCCCCGTACAGGAGCGAAGTCTCTTCCACCGTTTAAGCCTCTGCTGTCTGAGTCCCCTCAGCCGAACTCGCAGAGGGCTGTCAGGAAAGTCCCTGGCTTCAAGTTTGGCCTGCTCCTTATCTAAAGGTGACAGGTTCCGACACTGCTGTATTTGTGTTTGCAAATCATGTGGGACGTGCCAGTCCTCTGATCCCTCTTCCTCTTCTAATGGCGCACATTCAGAATTAATGTCTTCGCCTTCTTCCATCTGTTCATCTTCAAATTCCTCCTCCTCTTCCTCTTCCTCATCATCATCATCATCATCTATCTCATCTGGTCCGGTATATTCTCCACCCCATACCTGCTCTTTCTGGCTCAGTTTAAAAGACATGGCACCTTGAGCATTGCGTGGAGAATCAGGGCCCAGCAGGTGCCCCCTTGCCATTCCTCCGTGGGTGCCCTCGTGGCTCACAGTCAGCGAGAGCTCACCCTGCCAGCGGTTATGAGCCAGGCTTGCCCCGCTGTCTCTCATAGTCCACGGACACCCTGCTACCTGCGCCAGCTCGCCGTCTGGAAAAACACACACAATGCATGACAAAATGATACATTACATTAGGACCCGCTAATGCAGTTAAGTTCACTTCTCCAAAAAACCCTTCTCAACCTGATAGGTTTAATCATATGTTTTTGAACCAAATGTTTCCTGATACAAGATTGTAACTGATGATTAGAACTTCTGCTCAAATATTATTCATTTTAAAACGAAAACATCAATAGCTGCATTTGGAAAGCTGGAATCGCATACATATATATACAGAATACTCAACAATCTGTTGAATTTAGCGAGATTTTAGCATTTGGAGAACTACATCAACATAGATTTGATCTGATGTGAGCAAATGCCAAGGAACGGTTTTATTTCAACAGACGTTAGAGGTTTGCCTTAGATGGATAAAACACTCAACGGCGTTCGTGTGTTTCTGTGTACGTTCTTATATAATAGCAATCATTCAAACTACATATTGCCAAAACAAATTGTAAGTTCAATAAGGTCTGCCCAGTACGTATTTCGATCATTTGAATGTGGTACAATCTGCACACACAAATCACCCCTGGGTTAGCTTAGCCAGCACTCAAGAGAAAAATTTCACAACAATTAGCATGTAGCACCAAGCGTGTTTACAAACACAGCGACCTCTTTCTGCTTTTATTTGCGTAGAAACATCTTATTTTGGGCTCATGTCGATTTGCAGTGCGTGTCAAACTGCAGCAGTGATAACTGACACGATCCAGGATTTGCTGTATGATCTTCAATAAAGCGTGTAAAATTAGCCTGCTAGGTGGCTAACGGGACCCTGCCGAAAGCCCAGACACGGTCCTGACAGTTCTGCATTAACTAGGACAAAACACTCACCGTCCGACTGCAGCTTTATACCAGTATCAGAGCACTCAGGCTCGGTAAATTGACCGCTGTTTGTTTAAGAGGTTTATTTGCACATTTGGCAGCACGGAAAACTAAACCCTAATCAATGAGCTCCGTCGCTTTATTTCTTCGAAGGCATGACGACCCTGCTGTCGGCGTCAGCACACCTCTCGCCTCTCCCGGAGGAGAACAGAGGGGGCGCTCCGACCGGGCTCACCTGAGACACACCCGAACCAGAACAAGTGTTCCAAACCGCTGTGACGCTACAATTAAAGGGAGGAGCTAGAACAATTTGGAGAGATGTTCTTCATTCTGCAGATGTCAATGATACACATATTATACATACATTGGGCAATATTACTCATCTACTCTTACCTACTCACCTGTATGTTATTGAATGTCTGTGTCATCCCCAATCACATGCTGCTAAGTCACTTTTTAATCATGGTACAAACACTCTGCCACTTTTCAGAACACCTGGACCAAACACTGTGTCACTTTCTTAACTACTTGCACTAATAGTGTTATTTTATTACAGATGCCTTAGGTATATTGTTACTTTGTTAGTTTATCTGATGTTGTATTTGCACTATTCTAATGTTCTGTTCTTTTGAACTCTTATTGTACATCTTTAATACTCATTTTCCTCTTGCTGCATTGAGCATGTATATGACAAAAGAATTTCCCTCGGTTTCTAGGATTCTAGATTTGACTCATATATACAGCTCAACTGGTTGGAGAATATTATTTGGAGACATGACCATTATTTCAAGAGTCTTAAGAGACACTGCATTCAGATACATAGTTACATGGAGTTGCTCCTTATTTACAGCTGTTATAATGCTAAGGACTCTGAGGGAAATTTGTATAACAAACAAGATAAAACGTGAATGCCCTGCCGTGGCACATCGTTTTGGTTTTATATTTAAAAAGCACCTTATTTGTTTAAAGTTTCGGCAAACCAAAGTTATTGCACTTTTGTTTGTATAACAGTACTATAATTTGCACTAATTTGGAATAACAATGGGAGTAATCACGATTAAAAATGTTAATCATTGCCCAGCAATAGTCCATCAAACAACCTGGTCAATGCAACGAATTACATGGATAAAAGTATTGGGACAGACCTCTTAATTATTATGTTCAGGTGGGCCCTTCCTTCCAGTGAAGGGCAATCTTAAGGCTTCAGCATACCAAAACAACATACTTCCAACTGAACTCGGTTTTCTATTTTCTATTCCAGCATGACTGTGCTTCAGTGCACAAAGCAAGTTCCACAAAAACATGGCTGGATGAGTTCTGTGTGCAAGAACTTGATTGATGTGCACAGAGCCCTGAGCTCAATCACATTCAACAACTTTGGGATGAACTGTAACAAAGATTGCGAGACAGGATTTCTCATCCAAAATCAGTGTCTGATCTCATAAATGTTCTACAGATTGAATGGTCACAAAATCCCACAGAACACTGTTATAACTGCAAAGGGGGGACCAACTCCATATAAAAGTATATGAATTTGAGCTCAATGTCTTTAAAGTCCCTTTTGGTGGAATGGTCAGGTGTATCACATGGGTGAACATGAGTGTGAACTCAGAGCTCTGGCTTGATTAGCTTTCTCAATATCAGCTTGTCATTTTATAGCTCAGTTTAATAGAAAATAAAGATTCTCAGTCCAGTTGCGCATACAGCAACTCTGGACCTCAGTACTAATAATACAAGTTTGTACTGGTGTCATTATGTATTGGGATGGATTTAATGCATCACACATATTTGTGTGTGTATTAAGGGAAATTTTATATTCTGATATGCAGAATAATTGGTTCCCCATTGTTAAAACAACCATACAGCATCTCTGGAACTCAGTACTATCAACTCTGCTTCATCAACATGTAATTATGTACCTGAGTGATTTTCAGACATCAAACAAATCTCGTTGTTTAAATATTAGGGGAGTACAACATGAATGTATGTGAATACAATAGACCGTCACCCATAATACAGTCTTACAAGCAAGACTACCATTTTGACCAAGAAATAAGCAATAAGATTTCGGGGGGGCGGGCCAAATGCACCTCCGGCCCCCACCTGGCTCCGCCATTGACTGTCACCTTCCACTGGATGTGTTATTTACCCGGCCAAATCCATATTTCCTGTTATTTTGGCGAGAGTAACTTACAGTTTTTCTCAGTCGCATTGGTGCGTTTCTCAGAACACTATTAACATTTGCACAGCAGTAAGTGCATTTCTCAAAACAATTAGTGCAAACTGCAAAACCTAGTGGATAGCCTGCAAAAGCACGTCACATGCTCAAAATTGATAATCCATTCCTCAAAAGCAAGTATTCATGTCAATGAAACTGTCAGTGCCATCAAAATGAAAAGGCTTGACATGAACAAGATAGTCAAATGGCTTTGTCACGTTTTCACTATGACAGTTTATAATTTCAGTGTTTTCCATTGCAAAAATATTTGGTGACACCTGAAAATGCTCAAGACAGCACTATGCCCTACTTGTACAGCCATTTGAAATGTGCAGTAAAGTTACTGTAGATGTTATGGGAGTTTTGGGAGTAACTGAGACACTGAATACGTACGTTTTACATTTTTACTGTATAGAAGTGTTTGTAATTCTACAGCATTGTGCAAAAGAAAAATATGCTACAGTCACTTGTTTACTGTAGAATACATGTAAACATAAAATCACCCTTTTGGTAGAGCTGTGCACAAATGTGAACAATATACAGTACATGTAACAGTACATACAGTATTGTACAGTACTGTAACATACAGGTACAGTAAATCATTCTG
>JBBMFX010000011.1:10900366-10911840 GCA_037832545.1 Rhabdalestes septentrionalis
AAAAAGACCACTGCTATTTATTTAGAAATCAGTGTCTCCATGAGTATGACCAACTTTCCATGCCAGAGTCTGTTAAATTCCCACACAAGCACCTCGTTCTGGTTAAAAAACTCACTGCTGTAATCAACACTCTCCTCTCACAATGTGACAGGTTGGATGGAACAATGTGTAATTCAGTGTACTTTACAGGAAGAGAATAAAAATCAAAAGAGAATAAAATAGAAAAAGTAAATAAATAAAAGAATACATGGAAAAAATAATGAAAGAAAATAAAAGAAGTTATTAAAAGTTTGACAGAAGTGCTGACATTTAAAATAAAATACAAGAATTCCTACCAGGATTTTATGGCAAAATACACAATACAGAATCTTTAAGGATGCTGCTCTTCAGTATAATTACATTTTATTTTAAACCGCAAACTTAGCATTTGCCATTTCCTCCCTCAATTATTCTTATTAAAGCATTTTGACATTACCTTAAACTGACCAGATGAAGTATTAGAAAGCATGTTGCACTGACACTGCCGTGGGATCAAAATATAGCAGGGATTGAAGATTCTTGCTCTTTTTAGATTTTGAAACTGGTACTCAGGATGGGGATAGCCAAAATGTCAATTTTGTGTTTGTCTAAGGCAAGAATGAAGAAGCAGACCTTTCTCCACTAATGTATCTACATTCAACCAGCCACTAGTTCTTCACACAACAAAAAAGAAAAGAAACCACATTCTCAGTAAGAAAAAAAAATCTGCAAAAACAATATGTAAACATTCAGTGGTTTTGATAACCCTGTTGCTTGTCTTCATGTCTGTGGGTCAGGAGTGTCCAGTCCTGCAGGGATGCAGGGTAACATTCCAAACAAGTCAGAGCTTCTACTTCTGATTTGTAGGAATGAGGACCTGCAGCCACAGGCGCCCAGAGTGAAGAAGACTGGTCTCTGTTGTTAACAGGAGAAGCCGGAACAAGACCACCAGTATGACAGTAACTTGATGTTGTATAGGGAGCTTGAGACATTGAAACAAGCCCTGCTTCTTCAGACCATATCAGAGGCGTTTCCTGCCCCTTTTGTCTTTAACTTGGTCATTAGTCGTCCATACATCAATTTCTGTGAAGCTGCTATGTGGCAACGGCCAGAACCATTTTTATCTATTAGTGGTATTGACTTAGTCACGAGAGACACTGAAAAAATGTTTTTATTTTGCTATTATTGCTTTTTAAAAAATAAAGAAAGTGCTGATATCTTGCTAGAAAAAATTCTGAGGACAATTCTCAGTACAAGCTGTTTTTGTTTAATTTTTGCCTTCAGTACACTGTGCAGTCTGTCAACCTTCATAAGTTGATAATGACTCTAGGTTATGAAAGAGCATTCTAATTTGCTCAAAACTTTACTTTTTTATTTTTTACCATTCACATCTACAATGTAGTTTAATGTTTCATTGTCTACTTATGGTTAATTGTTATCTGTACTTTTTGGTGATTCATTCTTTTCTTTATATAAAATAATGTATGCTCTATTTATACAAAATCAATTCATTCATTTATATTTCTTGTGCAAAATTAAATGCTTGCGGATCCTCTAGTGTCACTGAGAGCCCTCAAAAGTCCAGAAATAGTCCTGATGAGCTGTACTCTAAAAAGTGCAAAATAATTTAACTGCTCGTCCTGTGCTGTGTTTGCTGCTCGATAGTCAGGAAATCTCTAGTCAACAGAGACTGAAAATCTTTTCTGGATAAAAGTCGAAGTGTAGGATTCTGAACGTCTAAGCAGTTTCTTTTCCTATATTCAGCTTGAAATATAACTTTAAATTCGCAGTTAAAACGTATATTTCAGTTGAGCATTAAAGCCCCTACAAAAGGGAAATCATGAAGGCTGCAGACTACAAATTTGATAAAAAAATCTGTAAAAAGATTTCAAGCAAATAGTGATAAACTCCATGTTCCCTACATTTATGGGAGTCAGATACTCATTCATACTGCCTCATATTTATATAAATCAGCATGTCGAGATGATTGATAGTTCATTGCATTAAATTTGTGTACACAGTGGGGTTTTTTGTTAACTATAATAGCAATATCTGATAAACAGGAGGTTTGTAAGAGATTCATTTCAGACAGAAATCTGACATATACATTAATAAAATAGAGGTTCTAGGACAAGCTTTTAATCAGCAAAACGTTGCCATGCATAGGTACAATTTTTAATACTCAGAACTATTATTTCCTTGAATTTTTTGGAAAGGCATCAGTGCTGTGGGTGATTTGCACTCTTGTTTTCTCTCTTTGATTCATTTGCATTAATACTACTACTACTACTACTACTACTACTACTACTACTACTACTACTACTACTATTAATAGTAATAATAATAATAATGATAATAATAATAAACGAGTCTTGACTCTTCTGGAATCGCTTTACAGTAGATGCTGGAACATTGCCGAGAGTAGTAGTTCTAGATGATGAACTTTACTCCAGGTCAGTCTAATTGTACTGTACAGAGCTCCATCACTCCAGGGAACACAGTTCCACTGCTCCACAGTCCAGGTGGTGCGAGCCTTTAAGCACCGCTGGCTGACTTTTGATCTTAGGCTAATGTGCTTTTGCTCCAGAGCTTCTCGCTGTCATTTTTAATATCTAATGTCAGTGTATTATAATGGAAACTGAGCGTACATGAGATTCATTTGAGCCTGAACCTGCTTTACAGACCGTTGTTCTATATTTGGCACAGCTGATCACTCCGGGTACTTATAGGGCAGAGACCCGAGGGTGGGAGGTGGCAGAGATGATCAAGCACACGCGCACACCCACACTTTTCTTTCTTTTCTTTTCTTCTTTTTTTTTGTGCTTTTTCGGGGGTTACTAATTAGAGAAATCGGCGCCAACCTAACTGGGCTCAGACTGTGTTGACAGACTCCTGGGCGGGCTCGTGGGGCATGTGTAGTACAGAGAGTTTATTTACACCATTCTTTATCTGTCAGCGGCCTCTCAGTGTTTGGTGGTCCCGCAGGCCAAAAATAGCATTAATTAGGATAGGGCGGGAAAAGAGGAAGAGAGAAAACGTGTCGAACGGCTGGTAGGCCATCCAGAGTCCCCGTCCTCTCTCTCCCCGCCAACACTACGGTCCCTGGTGGACGACGGGGGTTAGATGGGAATCCAGCGATGAAATTGGCGAGAGGACTTTATCAGATGCTCAAGCTGACCACACACAGAGACGGATCGCTGCGCGTTCGACTGCTCTTTCATAACCTAGAGTCACTTTCAACCTGTAAATATTGACAGAGTGCGTGGTGTACCCATGATAGCAAAAAGAAAAAAAGATAGCTCGTCCTAAGAATGTAAAAAAAAGGTTTAAACGAGACGAAGGGATGTTTGCAAGAAGTTCATTTCACTGTACTACACACTTCATTAAGATAAAGATTCTAGGCTCAGACATATGATTTTAGGAATCTATACATCATTTCGAGTTTAAAACGATTCTACAAACTTGGAAACCTCTTTTATAAAACAAGGTTCTTTGGGTTCTTTAGTGGTTATTCTACAACATCTCTAAAAACACCTTTTGGAGCATCTTTTTATTGATCTTACATTTTGTCAATTTCATAATCCTTATTTGGCAGGTTTTTCTCTGCTCGCTGTCCTTTATGTTATTGGTTAAGTCTACTTTTAACTGATTAATGATGCTTAGACTAAAACAACTGAAGTAATTATATGTCGAACATTTTCTTAGGCTGAAATTGTAAACAGTATCTAAAATGTTAGAAGAATTTGACATTACAGCTTAATAAAGGTACCGTTATATAGTACATTAAAAGAATGTAAGACAGTGACTTTGTCCTGAAAAGTTACTCTTAACACTTTTCAATGTAGACAGGTTCAATTTTGAATGTAAAAAGGTTATATTTTTAAGCTGAAACAAAACCTTATTTTTACATTGTAGCTACATTTTTTAGCTTACATTCTGTGCTCATTTTCAAATGATCGTTCATATTGTTAACTTAATATTGTTAAAGATATACAAAGCAGAATTATGCAAATCAAAAAGAGGACACTGTCTTTTTGGGAACATTTCCAAGCACGCATGTTGTGAGAGTCTGGTGGGGATGTAAACCCCTGAATGTTTTTCGGTTCCCTTAAATATATGTACAGTGTTTATTTGAATTGTCAAATGTTATTCCCAATCATTTGCGCCCTCACATTTCTAAGTTTCAGGGACTTCCACGCAAAAAAAGCCCAATTTTTATTAATCCCCATTTCACCCAAAACTCCACTCACCTACAGGAACTCCAGTGTTAAGTCTTAGCCTCCCGTTCATGAATCTCTAGTGATTACCCCGTTTCTAAATGCTGGGACTGTGTGGGGTCACTGTGAGAACAGTTGCTTTTGAACATTATTTAGGGAACCAAGATCGTGCCACCTTTGACTGGTGTGTATATGTGGCTTTAAAATCAGCCATTTCATTAATGAAGGTAATTTGTGTGCATGTCATTAACGTACATGTTTTAGTTTTCAAGCCAGTGACATGTTCCTCGAAATTATATTGCTACAGTCTTGTTGACCTCTTTGCCGAATCCATCCATTTTTCATCCAAACTGTAAACAGTTTTCTCCAGCACGTTCTCATCTCTGCTTTGTCCTTTAGATGGAGGGTGGGTGAAGTCATCTCTCACACACCCACCCACACACCCAATCCATAATCATCCTGCCATCCTTTGGATTTATAAACCCACCCCAGCTTCATGTGTACAAATACCCAAAGACAGAAAGGACAGCATCACAACCTGACCAAACAACTGCCCAAGAAGAACCAACCGGCTTCAAGCAAGTACTGAAGAACACGCTGAGAAGGTACAGCAGTTCAGTGCATGCTCTGAAATCTTTCAGCCTCAAACGACCAGTCTTGCTTTCTTAAGAATTCTTCCAGCATTGCAGGATAAAGCATTGTTACATTTCTACCCAATATATGAGTGTTCATATGTTATTAATGGAACTGAGATCGTTCATATTTATTCTATTGTATTTTTTCCCCCAGATGTTGTCCTACAAGTCTTTGCTGCCTGTTTTGGCTCTCTGCTTCTTAATAGATGAGCTCTATGCTTTCCTGCTACCAGACAGACTCCGGTCAGCCAGAGTATGTATCATGGAAATACTGATCTGTTGCAAGATCACACTTGGAATATTGAGTGGTATTATATTGCTGCAGACATTCATGAATACTTTGTCTTATATTATTGCTAAAGTTTTCTAATATTTAATATACAATAGATTTACAGCTTACAATTTTAAGTGTTTCCCCCACCTTGAAAAGATGCTAAACTGTCTTCTCTGTGCATTCTCCTCTCTCCTGGACAGAACGCTCTCAGGCTCAGTCGGGACGTGTCTCCTCACCTGTCTGAAATCTCTGACTTGGCCGAGTTTATGCCAGACAATGGCGGGGAAATGACCCAGGACTGGGAGCCCAACCCGGCCAAATCTGTCGCTGCCTTCTCCGTGCCTGCGGACCAAATTCCAGTCCAGCCCAAAACCCAGTTCCTCAAGAAAAAGGACAAGAGGTAGACAAATAAGCTGTTTCTTAAAATTTAAAATGTCAAATTGTCTTTACATTTGGTAACATCTTAAAATTTTTTAACCTCCTTGTTCCAGGGTGAGGGTCACCGTTCCCCTGGACCGCATCGGTAACTCCTATCTTTCAAGCCGAAGCAGAAAGGTAAGGATTCTAACCTAAATGTGTATCCGTATAAGTCGTTTACTCGTTTTACTGTATACATCAAAATACGTGTTCATTAAGTGTATAATTGAGATGAATATATTTGCAATTTCATTAATGGTAAGTAGGATTCACCTTCATGCTGATTTCCCAAACATCATGTTCCCCTTCATTTTTCCCTTTCAGGATGAGCCACAAGATACCTGGGAATATTACGATGACTGATCCGCCATCAAGCGTGTAGACACTACGATTAACGTTCACTACTGGCTGGATTTACAGGAGCAGATTAAGCCTTGTATTGCACTAAATTATACTTACACTGGGAATTATCAAGTGAAAAGCCTTTTTGTCCAAGATTGGGTTTAATATGTATCCAGAACTTTGTATGTAGCAAATTCTGTTTTTATTTTAACAATAATGTTCTAGTTGTTGTATACCTTGTTGCCTTATTTATTTCTATTTAATATCGCCCTCTAGTGGTATACAAACAGACAGACACTGTACTTGTGCGCCGAAGCTAAATAAAACCTTACAAAAGCACATTGAATCATTTCTGAATGAGAGGAGATGAAGTCATTTTACACAGAATTTCTGATAGGATCCCCAATAAAGAAAAGTTTATTTCTTCAGGTACAGTTAAAGAAAACATCAGATGCCAAAAATATACCATTTGCTTGGCTCTTCTCTTCGCTTTCATATATGTACAGTTCTCAAAGTATATGATATTTACAGAGTAAAACAGGAGAGATGGGAGTGAAAGTCTACCTTTTGGGGATGCTAAGGAACCCCACCTCACCAAACAAACAAAAAGAAAAAGATCCGAAAGAAAAAAAATGCCACAATGTTTGCAGCATAAACTCTGTTCTGTACACAAAAAAAAGAAAAAGAAAAAAAGAGCTGGTCTCCACACTACGTTCCAATGACAGCTTGTCATAGAGTTACATAATGTCTAGTATTCTGGATGCAATCTCAACCAGTTCTCAGACAAGATATTAAAAGCCCATTTTAGCTTTTTTTTCTTAAAACAATAAATGAACAACAACAAAAAAAATACAACTATTAACTTGGTGTTACTTGAGCTTCAGCTGCTGCAAAGCTCACACACTCCGCTCTTCCAAAGTCTCACAAAACTTAAACCTCCTTCAAAAGTCAACCAAACAAAAATAATTAACGCACAATGTGAAACTGCTTACTCTAGGCAGGGCAGGGATGAGGTGAGAAATATTCCAATTTAAAGTTAACTGGCTGAATGAAGCCCACCAAAAGCAACAGCAGTGTTTTTGGGTTTTTATGCAATTTGTTTAAGAAATTCAATGAATAATGTTCCCTCTCAAACACTGAGTGAACTGGAGTTGACAGCTAAGTGCTAGTTAATGACAGAATTGCCATGGTGCTGCCGCTGAAAGGATCATACACTGAGATAATAAAGCACTAGTAACCTACAGACATTTGCACAATGCCTAACTGTTAATATCTTGCAATAGAAATCAAAATGCTTTAGTTAGAGTTAAAATTATGCTGAGACCAAAAATTGATATGTCTAAAAATGATAAGTAAAGGAATCAATAACCTGTACATGGATAGGTCCTTCATGTGGATGGGCAATACTTGGCCTCTTAAGGACCTACTCTCTCTGGTTTTAATTAGTTTTCTCATCTGAATGCAAAACCTTCTAATTCTGCTGTTAATACCACTATAAATAAAAAGGTGTCTGTTCTGACGACCAAACTGATGTGACTGATCTTGCCTATTGACATGTAGATCTTAGTCTGGGTGATCTGAATGGTGTTTATGATTGTCAAATATGTATATCGTTCTGTGACATGTGCAAGAGGTACACAAACCAGCAACAATGGCTGCAGAAAACCATTCTTCCACAGAAACAGTGTTCTCTTCGCATACTGTATAGAAAAGTGGAGGACGGGAACATTCAGGGCTTTGAAAGTGGGCGCCTTCTCTAAGTGTCCTTTTTATGGCTTAACCGTCGAGCATCCCTGCATTTGTGGCAGTAGAAGATGTCCGGGACATTGGACTTCTTGATTTTTGCGCAAGAGAGGTGCACCCATATGCTGCACTGGTTGCACTCGATCATGGGCCGTCCAGCGAAAGGCTTCCCACAGTAACAGGTGATCAAGTCCCAGGAATCGTCACCTACGGGGTGAACAGGACACGTGTTAGTCACAGACACAGCTGGCATTTAACTAGGTTATTTATAGCCTACCTATTACATGGCATTCCATAAGTAATTGGGCAACAAACGTTTGTGCTTTCATTCAATTAAATGTTGACTAGAAGCAAAAAGTCGAGATCATATTTAATACATACACCATTTGCAAATATTTGTCAGTCTTATTTTAAAGCTATGCATGACCTCCTTTTTGTTCAATTCTTTTTTTCAGTCCTTTGAGTAAATCTACTGCAGAAATACTACACATTCCCCATACATCAGCATTTGTGGCTTTTGGCAATAACTATTTACATCATGGTTGTAAGCTAGACAGAGCAAAATGGCTTACGGTGTGTGGCATCTGTGTGAAAGAGGCAGTAATTAAAAAAAAAAAAAAAACCCTACAAGAAACAGCTTGGGGTTTATGAGTTTAGGCTTTGATTAGTCACTTGTTTTTGTCGCCCTCTAGTGATACAAGAGAAAGAAGTGATTTCAGCCAAGGTAACCAAAATTACCACACCAACTCAGACCCACACCCTGTACCTATATGTCAGGCTGGATAAGGACTGACCAGAAGCGCTGAGGATTTAAATCTATTGTAATGTACAGGTTTTGGAGATTCTAAGTTTCTGTGGACCACCTGCTCCATAGCACCACTCAGTCTGTTTTGGGTACTTTTTACTTTCTTGTGTCATGGTCACCATGCAACCCCAGCCCACCTAGATATCTAGGTACATATTAACAGCTGCAAAAAGCAGTGCTGCACTGATAAAAAAAATCTAAACAATCAAAATAGATTTCTGAGCACCTAGATGTCTAATTACAAGAACATATCCCTATTTAACATAAGATACAAATTACCACTGACCAAAACAGAGACCCCATATTACACCATGCCAACAAGGACATAAGTCTGTAAAATTCAGGCAAATTATGGACAAAATGTATGATAATCCTCCTGAAAATATTAGGGAATAAGCAAATTGTGCACAGTAAAAAGACAAGTAGATTTTTGTCCATTGGCTAATTTGGACACTTAACCTGAAGCGCATAACTCAACACCAGGCTGATGATTCTCAGATGAGAAGGAAACTGCATCCATGTGTATAAACTTTACTTAAAATTAATTTGTTAAATTTTATTTGTTTCTATCAAATTAGAGATTGAGTTATACACAAACAGGGCTGTACTTCATCTATGGTTCTGTAAATGTAATTGTAAAAACTCATAAATTTTATGCTATTTCAGTTTCATTGCAATTAATATATTTTCCGGATTCCAAATGATTTAATTGCGTCAATGTCCGATTACTTATGAACTGTATTGTATAAAACTGGAACATAAAAACGTATTGCATTATTTAACTGTTTCCACTCATATGGTCAGATAAAGACACTCACCTGACTCCACCATGATATCCTCATCCGCTATCCATGTCTCCCCCTCGCTGGAGCTCATTTCTGCCTCTCTTGCTGCCTCCTCCCTTTCAGCCTTTACCAGGTCGGTTTCTTGAGCCTGCAGTTCATGCAGCGGAACTGCCGCCCGGCTCGAGTGCTCCTCACCCCGGCCAAGGCCGGTTTCAGAGTCTGTCTCGCTGGGTGTCGAGTTTTTAAGCTTCTTAAGGGCTTTAGGCTGCTTGGGGTTTTTGCTGCGTTTGATCCTGGCACGCTTCTCGCCGCCACTACTGCTACTATCTCCTGCGCCCGAGCCAAGAGAAAGCCGCTTCAGCTTTTTGTCCTTCTTGCGCTCGGCTTTGCTGCTGGCCTGACCCTTGTAAAAAGGGTCCTTTAGTCTCATTTTGTCCAGCAAAGTGCTGTCAGAAGGCAGGCGACGCATGCTCTTGACACCTTTGTTGGCACGGGCTTTCCGCACAAAGGTGTGAATAGTGTGCAGGTCCGAGGTGCCGTCCCCCCAGTCTGCTGTCACATTGGAGCTGGCACCACCTCCCATGCCACTTTTACCTGAGGCACCAGAGCTATGTGGAGAACTGGACGAGGCCGGAGACCATGGTCTTTCCTGTGGAGGGGGTGCAATACATGGTGTTAAATGGACAATTAAATAGTACACACAAAAAAGTGAATTGGGGATGGAAAAAGACCAGTTCCAGAGAAAGACTGACTTAAGAGCCAAAAACATTACTTCATAAGACTCACCTCTTTTGAAGATGGGATATACCCAGCATAGGCCAAGACAAAACTACAGAACTTGTTGAAGTCCTCCACTGTTCTCTTTCTTCCCTCTGGTGGCTGAGAATTACAGTAACATTTCCTAGTTAGTTTAACTGATCGCTGCTACTATTATAAGACTACCTCAACATTAACTGCAATGATGAATCTTAAAAATAAGAGAAAATTTCAAACTTGTGGGCCAACTACGAGGTACCCTTAACTTATTGCAAGGTTCAAAGTGTAGTAGAGTTTGTTTACCAGGGGCTCCGTTTTGCATTTCAGCAACGAATCTGTCAGAAATAAAGAAAACAGTTAGAAACATTAGATTGTCCAATTCCGTCACAAAGTTACATAATTCCCCTCCTAATTTAGATTTCTGCAGCACAAATCCACACAGACGTTTGGACTACGTTGCTAGCAGGTGGCTTAAAAGAGCATTTTAAGGCTAACGTCCACAAAACAAAAAAGAGTCAGAGGAGCATTTTAGACCACCGGGAGATCACATTAGTCTGCTCACGAGTCGAGCTTTGCTTTGTTCAAAGAAATATCGTACAAAAAATGTCCTCGCCCTGAGAGAGAAGCTATCGACCATCTCATAGCATTATTTTCGACGGAGAGCTTTAATTAGCAAATTGTCTCATGAGAAACAACGTGTTTCTAGTTAAATGTATGTTTTAACCCAAACGTATTTTAATATAAAGCAGCTAAGAATTGCCTAACAAATCATATAAGACGACTTTCTTCTTTAATAAACTAACGAAAAATAAATTTCTCCATGAAGCTAGCGACGCTGATAAAAAAAATGCTAACGTTAGCATGCTAATGTCGGCTAGCTAATTTACGCCTCGCCCCGTGCTCACCACCTGTTAGAGACACTTTCTGGTTCTCTGGTTAGATTTAAGAAAAATACTTGGTCTGCGTGTTAAAAATACATATTATAATATCATCTTAAACAGTAGGAAACGAGGAAAGCGTTAACTGAGCAGTTTTACACGGTTAATTTCCTGAGAAAAAGGCAGGCTTCAATGTTAGCACGAGTGGCTAACTTAGCTGACTGGCAAATTAAGGCTTCCTAAACCGAGGGCTTGAAACATTATTTAGGCAATTTGTTTTTAAATAACATCCACGGTTGATGTATTTTGTTTACCTGTTAACATATTTTGCAATAAATGTGCCATGGCATTTAATTTAGACGCCATCTAACCAAGTAACAAATTGTTAGCTGCAAAATTGACAATTCGGCATCTATCTGGCACAATAACACAACAAATGGGTAAAAACAAAGCCTAAAAGAAACCTCAAACATACACTTTAGTGAAGAGGTGAGTTGTGGAATAGTGTTATATCTTTTGTCTTTGTCAGATTGCCAAAAGTGGTCAAGAGCAGCAAAGACTGCTAAGAGGCCAGATCTGTCTCACAGCTCATCTAGATGGTGAC
>JBBMFX010000011.1:10918189-10934853 GCA_037832545.1 Rhabdalestes septentrionalis
TGTTCAGACATTATCTCAAGCATTGTCACCTCAGCTACGAGGTGCTCTCGGCTTGGTTTGGCACTGTTCAGCGTATCTTCACCGGCTTTGGGCTCAAAATCCTCCAGCCGGCGAGGTCCCGAGCAACTAGCTCTCCAGCTAAAGCTAAATGAGCTCTCACTTTCTCCAAACGAGCTTCAAAAAGGACGATCACTTCTCCTCCTTCGTTTCATAAAATTCTACCAGACAATATGTACACAGTTTCGCGTTTCTCACTGTCTCCAGATGTCGTATTTAACTTTTTTCAAGCCTGCTCCCCTAGCAGTGAGACAGATAATTTCTTCGTCACGGCGTTGCATAAATAATCCTGGCAGACGAGACAGTCTGATCAACTCAGAGTCAGAGAGCCCTCAGGAGACGGCAGGTTAAACATGCTCTCTGAAGCCATAATTTGTAGAAGCGATGAGATGGTCTACTGATCTTCGTTTTCCAAACAATGTGGAGAAAAGAGCAAGAGAAGTTCTCCTAAATCCGACTGCGTGTCCCCCGCGCCGCGCCGCGCCTCGCTCAGACCACTGATCTCCCCTCGCAGCCCCCCTGCGGATCCAGCGAGAACTGCAGCCGAACAGAGAGAGGAGCCTGGGAAATGTAGTTCAACCGTCGTGCAAACGTCCAAATCAAGGGTGTCCAAACTTTTTGCGATGAGGGTTTTGCGATTAAGTAAAGATGCCCGGGGGGCAATAGATTCTTCTAACTTATTTACTACAAACTTTACATGAAAATAAAAACAATAATCATTGTCACAATTACCTTTATTTTTTTAATGGAAATGGACCCAAATATAAGGCACTCAGGCAGATGTGAACATATAAAAACACAATTCTCCTTTTCATTCATATTTGGAGAGTCAGATAACACTGAACAAACTGTATATAAGACCTTAAATTTACATTATTTTGTTAAATATATTTGTCTCATGAACATTTTCAACAGGAAAAACAAGTGAATTTCCCCCTTGTCTTTAAGAAGATCTTTCAGAAAGCAATCGTTTGTTTCACATCTACAGGTTCATAACATAACAGTTTTAACCAAATCTTATTAAAGAGTTTAATAAAATATGTGCGATACGTCCAAGTTCATTAGTGTGCTTTAGGCTTTTAATTGTTAATAGTGACAGATTTTACTGTTCAGAACACTCCGTTTCAGACGGATCCAGGAACAGATAAATTGCAGCTAATTATTTTCAGTCATGTTGGCCCCATGAACGCAGTGTCAAACAGCATTAGAATGGTGCTGCCATCGTATGGTGAAGTAAGGAAATATAAATTTTAAGTTTTATCATTTGTTTATTTAATTACACCAAAACACACGAACAGCGAGACATTTCATGAACAGCACGAAACTGTTTTTTTTGCATTTAACCCATTTACCGAGTGAAGCATTCGGCCAGCCAGGAACGCTCTCCCCATGAAGCAGTGTCTTGGATGATACCTTACTCTGGGGTACATCAGTGGTACCACTTGCAGTCCTGAGATTCAAACCCCCACGACCTACTGATCCCAGGGGCTACTCCCTTACCACCAGGTCCCCTTTACTGACAAATGTACACTAAATGGGGTGGCGGTGGCAAGGTCGGTGGCATAGTGGGTGGGAGATTTGCCTCTGGGCCAAGAGGTCATAGGTTTGAGTGTCACATGATCTGTCAATATAAACACATCATTTCTAAAAGGCTCCAGAGGCTGCAACACCACTAAGCAAGAAGTATCACTTAATGAAGACCAAGGAACTCTCCAAACAAGTCAGGGACAAAATTATTGCTGTATTGCAAGTCAGGGTTGGGTTAGAAAAAAATAACCAAATCTTTGATGAATCCTTGGAGCACCATCAAATCCATCATTTTGCAATCGGAAAGAACATGGTACCACAAGACAGGGTCAGTAGCGGCACCTGTGTTGGAGTGTTTGAGCAGTTCATTGAAACTGTATGGAAATGCAGAGCTGTAATTTCTCTCATACAGCAGGTGGCGATGTGCTCGATAGCGTCGTTCAGAGTATCGCTGATGAAGAAAATCAGACCTTAACGCTGTTATCCAGACGCACATGTGTAAACATGATTTGCAAGGGCTCAGCAGGTTTATATTGGCCTTTCTTGATGGGCGAGTAAATTCCAGCTAGTACAGTAAGAGAATAAGAACGCAGAGAGTCGGGTTCAGTCTCATCTCCTCCCGTCTGGACCACACGATGTTGCTGGACGTGTTAGAGGGAGCAGGATCAGGAGGAATAGCTGTTATTAGAGGTAAACTTGTTTCAAACTAATGATGTGAATGTGGTTCTGCAGAGTTAAACAAGAGCTACAAGCTCCATTGACGAACATCAATTCATAGTCTGCTCGTTTTCTTGTCACTGTTATATGAAGAGACAACAGCATGACTCCCAGTCTGGTAAAGTAACAGCTGAACAGTCACATATCCTATGACTCGTCTCACTCGTCTGTAGGGCTGTAATTACAGGAGACACCCTGTGCATAATATAAATTGTTCAATTACGATACGTTTATCTAATGTATTTTGTATTTTTCCCCAGACACTTCCTCTTATTCTGGACGTCACCTGCTTAAATATTACATAAATTGTGCCTTAAAGAGGTTTGTGATGGCTTATATGCAGTACTGTATGTAAATAGATTTTTAAAATGGAAAAATGTGAAAAGATTCATGGTTGTACACACAGTGTACAACCATTCAAGCATGTGCACACAGGATTAGTCACTTGATTTGATTTCAGCCTTTAAACAGTTAAAAAGATTGGCACATCTAATTTGTGGAATGTTACAGTATTATAAACTGCCTGAAAGAACTCTAAGTGTCTTCCCAATTGCTTTTTAAGGGAGGAGGATGTCCATGTGTTAGGCTTTGAAGTTCCGGAGCATGAACTGCGTACAGGATTGGACAGTAATTACCTTCACTTGTGAGTCTGAGCAATATGATTTTCTTTGTTTTTTCAGTTAAACTTGCTGTGATTTTTCCTGCATGTTTAAATTACACACACAGCCAAAAGCATGAGACTGATCTGATGGGTAAATAGACAATTGAGCTACATAACCTATGACTTTGAGCTTGGGCTAAATAGCAGGGCTAATGGCAGGACATTTTTTCTAGTGTAGATATCCCAGTATGTCCAAGAGCATATAGGCACTTCTTCAAAATAATGATTACCCAGAGCTGACAGCAGTGTGCACAGACCAATATGTATAATCTACCCAGAAAAGCATTATCAGTGGATGCTCTGGAGCTGGAACATATCCTAATATCACCTTGCCCAATGTACTGTAAAGAGTGGTAGAAAGTCTCCCCAGTACTGGGCTGTGAAGGTGTGTTTTCTGGAGGAATAGAGCAATAAGCTTTGGAGTAGGTTGGCATGCTGTCAGCATCAGTACTTGCTCGCACTTATTCCTCTGGCGGGTGGATGCAAGCACATTCTCGCATAGTAATGTTCCAACATCTAGAGTAGAGCCATCCTGTTAGAATAGAGATTGTTGCTTTAACATATATGAATGAAATGCCCTATTCCCTTTTCAATATGCATTAATTCGATGTGCAGGGTTATACAAATTAGTTTGTTTTACTCTGTGTTAAGCCTTTAAAACGGCAGAAAGGTGGTGACCTGTTCTCGTCTTGTGCTTATAGGTTTCACTTTCACAATGCGTATGTTGACCCACTGGGCTGGACCAAGCAATCCTCATTCACAGTAAACCAGTTCACAGCAGCAGATGTTACCCGGCTGATCCATGAGAAACGTCATGCTAAAGATTCAGTACTTGTCATTGACTCTTTATCTTGGGTCATAAGGCATCATAACCCTGTTGCCATTTGTCAACAACTTCAGGAGCTCAAAAGAGGTTTGTTATCTAAAAATATGTACTTTAAGTTTTTGGCTTTGAACAGTATGTCTATCAAACTGAAGTGACTGGACAAAATACTTAAAAGTACTTCGTACTAAATGTACATACTAGGGGTGTGCAGGGGAGGGGGGGGGTGTCCACTTATTTTTGTACATATAGTGTAGTTGGGTCAAATGTAGGTTTTAGTGTACCATAAAGTCTATCACTGTATTAATTCATATTATTTAAGTACAATTGTAATGTATGCATGAACATACAGATTTCTAACATTAGGGAGGAAAAAGAAAATGTATCAGTGTTATTGTGCCTCTTATACAACTGACTAATGCTAAGTGTCATCATGGAAAATAAATTCATTGTGCAAGGAAAATAAACAACATTCTATTAGCCTATTAAGCCACATTGGTGATGTACAGGTGGTAGACAATACTACTATTATCAACTTGTCTTTATATATATGACCTGTATGTATATATAATATTGAACTGCCTGGCTAGACTCTGACAGATATTTTTTTATTTGACAAACAGAGAGTTCTTTGAGGATGATTCTTGGTCTCCTGCATATAGACCTTCATCAGCAGGGGACTGTAAGAAGTATTTGCCACTTGGCCAGCACTGTAATCACTGTGGCACCTGTGAATAATGCACATCATGCTGTGGCCAAGACAACACACCGTAAAAAATCAGGAAAGGTCATTCAAGAGGTGAATAAGCTGCTGTTTTTCAAAAATTAAAACTACATTTAACATGAGTTGGTGTGAAGGTTTAAATAAGATCGTTGTAGTTGATTACCAAGCTGCTTTCGCCAGACCTTTTTCAATTAAAACTGACAAGAACAGTCATGTTGTTGTTTGATCCTAGGAAGAGTTTTTCAGTGTGACAGCGGACTTAACACTATCTATAGAGAAAAGGCCCAGCCAGTCTGGACATGTACAGATGCACTCAGACACGAAGGTAAGTTGGTCAGGTTTTGCTCCTAAGCCTTAACTCTGCACTTAACATCCACCTACTTCAGGAATAAAATGTGTTTTCTCATGTCTGTCCCTCCTCTCTTGCATCCTGCAGGCAGATCCAACGTCAAACTTGACCTTTAATCTACGTCTGTCTGATGGGGAGAGAGAGGCAAAAGAGAAAGTTGCCCTGCCCTTTGTCTTCAGCCAAGAAAAGTAAGATGAAGTACTGTTGGTGGTGGGGGGGACCTACAGTTAAAAGTATTCAGACACCCCTTCTAATTAGTGAATTAATTCGTTTTAGGTGAAGCCATTGCTGATATATGTGTTGTGTTTTGCACACACACACACACAGCTTGTGTAATCTCAGTAGAAAGTGACGCGAATTGTGTGACTCTAGATCAGTTGCACATTATATATTTCCTTTTTTTATTTAACACACTCACACTAATTACTCTGCATTTAACCCATTCACCTGAGTGAAGCAGTGGGCTCAGTGGTGCAGTTATCAGTCCTGGGATTCGAACCCATGGCTTTTTAATTGCAGGGGCAACTCCCTTAACACCAGGCCACAAGATTATGGGCCTAAGGTCACCATGCACAATTTCAAGTATTGCCTAGAGGGGTATAAATCCCTCAGCATTGAGCTGTGAAGCAATAGAACTGTGAGGAGACGAAGCTCCTTTAAGTAAGGAATGAGCTGGAGGTGCATTTGTGTCTGTTACGGCATTAAAGGTTATAAACTCCCTATTAGTACCTTTTGATTTCAGAAGCATTGATTGGTCGACCACATTCTACAAACATTTGGTCGTATCTAATGTATTAGGTTACATGTTGCAGTAGGGGCTCTCAAATGTTTTTGCCTTTCTGGCTGAATGAGTCAATAATGCCTTGACTGTAGTGTGCATGATTTTCAATTTTTCCTAATAGAAAAACTGATTCAGTGTGTTTAAATCAGATGTTTAATTCTCCTTCTCGTTTTTTTGTTCTTCCTAATGTGAAATTAGGAAGTCGGCTTTGCTGAAACAAGGCCAGGGCTCTGGACGGATTATATATGAACCTGACGCAAGTGATGATTTTGATGAAGAAGACCCGGATGATGATCTCGATGTGTAAAATATTGCACGGCAGGACTTTTAAAAGTGGTGGAAAACACACTGAAAATCTTTACTGGAGTTTGTGACACATGGCTAAAGAATTGTAATATTCTCCTTTCATTTTATTATCTGGGGTGTTAAAAAGCAGCTCTCGAAGGGCAAGAACTTCATTAAAAGTGCTTCATTTTCATGATTTGCATTCACTTTTCATTGTATTTGAAGGATACTGATTACTATTTTTTTCAAAAATATATTAGAATAACTTACAAAATTAAATTATTGAGTGTGATGATGATCACTGCCATAAAGAATTAAAAAAACAAAGTTATAGTCCTTCTGTATAGTCAAAGTATTCTCCGTTTTCCACACCCACACCAATGTACTTACCATTTTATACAACAAAACTGATGGGTTATTTGCAGGACTTTTTGGAAATCATTGCAGCTTTTACCTTGTACACACAAACACTTGGACTAGCTTTGTTCACATCTTTAAGTGTAAATGGTGCAGAAATATTAAACTATTAGTGCTACAAGACTCAGGACAAGGAACTGCGATGGCTGACATTAACATAGGCAAACACTTGCAAATTAGGCTGTTTTGGTTCAGAAAGATACATCATCCTGTCTACTCAGTAAATATGTATTTAAAGACTTTTCTAAACCTAAATAGCCTTGCTGTCCACTTCTCTGTCAGTCACACTACAGAAAAGTTCCAGTGAATAAGGACAAATATATTGGGACACCTGGTCATTCCACCAACAGACGTAAATGAGGTTGCATTCAAATATATAGACTTTAGATTGTCCCCTTTTGCTGCTATATCTGTTTCCACTCATTGAAGTCTTTTCCACAAGATTTTGGATATTCTGTGGGAATGTGTGCCCATTCATTCTTTAGGGGTAATCTATCCCAAAAAAAACCAGGTTTGTCCCAATATATTTGTCCACTATAGACTGTAGTAAAATGGACTGGAGGTGAACTCTCTCGGATGTGACGTGTCTCTGACGGTGGCAGCCCTGTTCCGGATCGGCTTTGAACTGTTTTTCAGCGGTCACACACTTTTTTGGATCAGCTTTTACCTCCTGCTCCGTCTGGACACGGCTGGAGGGAGTCTCGCATCGTCCGGACGCCCTCAACCGAACGACCCGTCCTCTACCTTCGTCCTCTCACGTTTCTGCCTTCAGAGCACAATTACCAGACAGCAGATCAAGTTCTTCTGCAGGGCTCTGCTGCTCCAACAAGGAAACTACGTCCAGAAAAACAGACTCCAAAGAGAAACTTCATTGATGCACTTCTTTCTAAAAACAAAAACATGCTGCAGTTTCTCGTAGCTGCGTGCCGTCTCTTTTCCTCTGACTAGCTCTGAGCGATGGACTGCAGAGAGGAAAGAGGTCCAGCCTTACACGTTGACATTAACGGGACCTGCTGCTAAAGTTTCGAGTGTAGTTTAAACTGAACTCCAAGCTTTGAGCCTCCAGAAAAGAGAAACACCACGCTGTTATGGTTGACATGATAAAGACTCGACAGTGCATGCTCTGTGTGCGCTCTTTCTTTGGCGTCACCTCCAAGATATGGAGTTTGTTCTTATACATACTCAGGAAACACCTAAGGACGGTGAGTACACGGGAGAGTAAAAGTGTAGATAATATAAGATGAGATAATTTGTTTGTGGACAGAACAAAAAATACTACAAACAGCATAACAAATGGAATATAAGAGTGTCAGGGAAATGTAAGACAAAGTGATTCACACATGTGTTTATTGATTTTAAATAATCCAAGCAGCAGTACAAGATAGTTAATTTCACACCTGTTAGTTTAAACCAGTGTTTCAATTTTACTAGTGATGGCTGGAGTGGAGAATAGTGTCAAGTGTCCACTTGTCATACTTGAGCACACAGTGTGAAATTCTTTCTCTGCATGCAGCCAATATGTGGAGTGTGTGGAGATGGTCTCTTGCTCAAGGGTACCTCAGTGGTGCCATTAACAGTCCTGGGATGTGAACCCACAACCTTCTATAACCACCAAAACAAGAGAACAGGACAGTCTGATTCTTGGCATGTCAGGATTCACACGTGCTTATAAAAAAATTAACCAAACAATTAATTCTAACCAGCCGTCCCACATGTTTACCCTCACACCACAGTGCTAAATGTGTTAGTGTGTATTTCACTTTTACTTGTAATGTCTGGAGTGGAGGACAGTGTCAAGTGTCCCTTTGTCATACTTGAATACACCACAGCACACATTGTGAAATTCTTTCTCCACATTTAACCCATTCACCAGCCAGCGGGGAGCAGCGTGTGTGGAAATTACTGTGCCCAAGGTACCAAAGTGGTGCCGCTGGAAGTCCTGGGATTTGAACCTTCAGCCTTCCGATTGCAGGGGCAGCTACCTTACCATCAGCTTCTATATGTATATATATATAAATTACATGTCTCTCTGCTCCTTGCGCCATGTCAGATGAATTTAAGACGTGATTTACAAGTGTTTATTAAACAACAAACAAAAATCCAGGCCGCCGTCCTTCCCGCCACAGTCCTATGCGTGTTTGTTTAAACCAGTATTTCACTTTTACTCGTAATGTCCGGACTGGATAGTGAGCTGCTCATTCTCACATGGTGGCAAAAGTAGTGGGTTTGTGCAGCTGCCTGTCTGCTGCATGACAGGAAAACCATACACCACAGCTGCAGTCTGAATTAGGACATTTTGCGCTCTAACCGTTCTTCACTTTTTTAGCTAGCAGTGCAAAATACAATAGGATTCATAACTGTTATGTACTAAAGTATACTTAAAATATTAATTTTATTGCGGTTTATTACTTTGAAGTTTTATAACTTACTGTGAGAAAGGACATTTCCTTTTCACCCAGTAACACTGTTGTGTTTTATTTAGCCAGTTTGTTGTGTGTGTTGAATTCCCCTCGGTATTGCTGGTTACAGCATCTAGACGCACTGCCTTGCTGCTGCCCAGCTTTCACTTTAGAGCTTTAGCATCTTATTTTAAGCCAATATGGTCCCTAAAAAAGAATTTTAGCTAAACAACCAATTCCTATGCAGAGAAGTTTTTGTTGCATAAGCTATGAACTTTTTGCTGCTTCAGTTGGAGAGAGATTTATTTTTTTTACTATTCAACTCCTCTTTGATTACAACTACTAATTTTTGAAATGCAGCGGTTGGTGCTTGATTTGAAGAGAAGTTTTTTAACTTAATTCTCTTGGTTCCTTTTGGCTGGGGGCTGAACAGTAGATTACGTCCAGGTATTAGGGATTACTCGTCACAAAGACTCGCCTGTTTGTCCAGTCACATTGACAAACAGCACGTCAGTCCAATAGACATTACCTCCGATGTTACATTACACAGAAGCACCGAAGCTTATGTTGATTTTTCATGTGTGCATTTGCTTTGTTAAATGCTTGGCCATGAAAGCTTTTACCCTTTTGAACTCAGGTAGTCTGTACAAGTTATGAGAAATAGCACAATGCTCTCACAGCCAATCGGTGGCTGTAAACAGGTTGTGGGGTAATCCTGTGTCTGCAGCACATACACACATAAGCTACTGAGGAACAGTCTTTAATATGACCGTCTTTAAAATACCATAGCCATAAATATCAGGCCTGCTAGACAAGTGCTGTCCGATCAACCACTGACCACAGAAGGTATTTTTGAGTCGATGCACTCATGTCCCTTAACGTTGCTTGAAGATGACACAGTATTTCATGTCCTTTAGAGATTAACTGGTTCATGAGCTGAGTAAATCGGAAGTCAACACTTAAAAAAAAAAAACTTTGTTAGTTCATTTCACTTCTCATATCATATATGGGTTATCATTGATACAATTTAAAAGGTATATTTTTATTTTACTGTAGTCAAACAGGTCAAGTGTGCACTCTTAATACACACACATGCAAATACACATCCCTCTTAGACTCCTGGTTTTACCAGTCTCCCCCTTACCCCCCATTCTCTTCCCCGTTCATCTGATCAGGTCAGCTGGGCCCACCAGACTCTCCATGCATTCCAGCTGAAGGCTGTTAGTAGCAGCTGCCTTCAGAATGTAATGCAGCCTGTATGTGAGCGCATACAGTGCAAGGTGGCCTGTAAAGGCTGAAACAAAACGCCCCTCCTGCCAAAGTCACCCTGGCGGTTTCCCTTTCCACTTGCCCACAGATTCCCACCAACATCTAAAAATAGCCTGGAGTGGGCCTCAGGGGAAGAGAGCATTGTGTTCACTATGTGGTCAACGGACAGATGTACAGGTGTCTGAGAATTGAAAGAAAGGATGTTTTCTGACTTTTAGGTTTACTAGTAAAGTATCTGCATGCTTTTTCCAATTTATTATCTGATTTAATAATAAATCAGAATCAGAAAACTTTATTTATCCAAGAGGAAATTGTTTATGTGGTGACTGCCACATCACACAGACACAGAGAGACACAAGATACCAAAATAATGTCAAATAAAAAGTATGAAAATAAAGTACTATAAAAGTCAAGTATAAGTCTAAATAGAATCAAATAAAAATCCAAATAAATTAAAATCTGAATAAAAATAAAAATCAGTGGAAAGAAACAACCATGATATGAATACAAGTGGTAAAATTGCATGAGTCAGTCTGTTAAACTGAATTGGGGTAAACTTAAGCCTTAAGCTAGAAGAAAACAGTTCAACTGAATCTCTGTTCTCATAAATGCTTCTAATAGGTTTCATATTTGTACATATAAACAAAGTGGGTTACCTTAAACGGCCTTATTCACATTGCAGAACAAATCAGATTTGTTTCATATATTTTTCCCCAGAGTGTTCAGATTTTAACTTAAGAAGCAGCCAAATCTGATTTGTATGGTCAGACTGTGCCCGCATTTGCTTGCAAATCCACATTAGCTGCCAAAGTAACAAAGCGTGCAGAAACATTCCTGATCATAAAGGTTCAGGCACCCTGTCTGAACTGTTTGTGTTTTTAAATTAAAATATTAAACAGCCTACAGATGTGGCTTGAATTAATCAAAAAGCCCATTCAGCCATCCAGACTGCAGGAAATCTGCCCTGTTCAAAGTGGATCTGCTGAAACAAAATCATATCGGAGTCATGTTTTAATATTTACTAGCAGACAATATTTAGGTATCTTTCACAGGCAGGATGCTTTGTAATAGCTTATCTAGTTTCAAATCCTCAGTCAGTCTGTTCTGTGAGTTCATGGCTGTGGAGTATAGGCACAGAATTCATGCACTGAACTGTCAACACCTGACTGATGAGGTCTGAGGCCTTGCAAAAAAACCCAAACACTAATGAAGTGATTGAAGGGTGGCTATTTAATATTAATTTGACTTTTTTCCCATTCAGAAATTGAAGGGTAATCGTGCAATTACATTCTGTCACATAAACTGCCAACTATCCATTGTTCGTTTTTTGAAACAGTATATTTTAATAATTGTTTATCTTTAAGTTTATCTTAAATTTAAGTAGTCAAGAAGCCACAACAGTGTTATTTGTAGGGTCGAGTACTCACACAATACATTGTAATACATTCTGCTGAGCCCATTTGTCAATTTCCTGTATCTCTACTTCCTGTCCTAGATAATCCAGTACCAGACCGTGCGATACGACACTTTACCCTTGTCACTGCTGTCCAGAAACAGACTAAGTGAGTACCTTTCTTTCTTTCTCCATCTCGCTCCCTATATCTCTCTTTTTTGTCCCTCGCTCCCTCTTTCTCCATCTCTTCCTCTCTCTCTCTTCCTCTCTCTCTTGTTTTCTTTCTCCATATAGCTCGCTCTCTTTGTCCCGCTCTTTCTCTTTGTCCAGCAAAACCATTTCACTATAGTTGCGTTAGTAGTATGTTTAGTTTCATTTTTTCTCTGCAAGACAACTGTCCAGATTTTATAAAAAAAACTTGAGGCTTAAGTTGCTTCTAAACAGAAGTAAGTCTCCTTTGCCACAGGAAGTCACCCTATCAGTAAACATCCCATGATGTGATTTATTTTAGACTAATTTTATCACTTGGGTAGAAGTTATTCTATCTCATCTGTCCTTTTAACTCTTTTTAATCTTTTTTTTAAACCTGCAGGCTGTTATCTGTTTCTGTTATTTTCATCTCACCCTCTGAGTGCGTGCTTTGTGATTGACACATTTTTAGTTGTTAGCTGAGCATTTCTACTAGATTATTTGTAATTTTATTCCACAGATTGATCAACACATTTCCAAAGAGCTGCTAAGAATCTAGCAAGATATCAAGCTTTCCAAAAGTGAGGGGGTTCTGAGATAGGAAAGCCAAGTTATAAATACAATTTAATCAATTTAATACAATATAATCTGACAAAAGTGGGGGGGGGGGGGGGAGAGAGATCCCCTTTTCGCAACAATGGATGCTAGCAAACTACCAAATCTGCAGACAAATGCATAGACAACAAAAAACTTGAATTGAAAACTTCAGTTTAGTTTTTTGTTTTGTGTTTGTCATAAAAGGGTACAGCATGATAGAAAGTGAAGAGTTTGCATGTATATGTTTATGCAGACCAAGAGTGTTTGGGTGTTTTTGCAGATGCAGTGAAGCGGAAGATTCTCGTCTTGGATCTCGATGAGACACTCATTCACTCTCATCATGATGGGGTTCTGAGACCGACAGTACGGCCTGGTACTCCACCAGACTTCATCCTCAAAGTAAGATTCTCTGCTGAAGAGAAAATCAGGACATTCGCATTTGTGAAAAAACATGAACTTGTGATTTGTGATGAGGTAATAAAAAAAATGCCTAAAAATGTCCAGTTTAATAGTGTAACTCTAAATATGCTCCAAAGTATGCTCCCATAATTTAAACTCCACTTAATACATTACCCTTAAAGAAAAGGTAAAGGAGGAGCCGTATTGTAGTGACCCGCTTGTTAAAGCAGACACTGGACACTGATTGCACATACTCTTATACATTTTCTGTCATTTAGGTTTATGTATTTGTTTATTTTACCATAACGTTTAAAAGTAGATATCTCATATTACACCGTGAGACACATGCAGCTTTTAATCCGGTGCGGCTTGTACAAGTACAAAACAGATTTCTAAAATTAGAGCATGCGGCTTTTAATCAGGTGTGCTCTGTAGTCCGGAATTTATGGTACATAGAAACCACTAATTCTAGGTGCTTTTGCTATTAAAAACTAGTGCAAATATGCTAATTATTTTCAGGGCCTTCTAGTTAATTATTTCTTTTGGCCTTCTAGTTAATTAAGGACGTTTTCTGTTGCCAAAGCTTCCTTAATCTCACAGTCTTCCATTTGCTTCCATTGGTTTGTCATGCCTCCCATAGTCCCATCACTCATTTGTGCACGTCTGCTTATTCTAAAAGTTGAAAAATTACGAGAGTTTGAAAGATTTTGTAAGTAAGGTCATGTTTGATGTCCTCCAATAAACCAAATTTACTTAATCAACTAATGATAAGACAGAGATAAAATTTCTTTCTCTTCTTATATTTTTGGTTTTAGGTTGTTATAGATAAACATCCAGTCAGATTCTTCGTGCATAAAAGGCCCCATGTCGACTTCTTCTTAGAGGTGGTGAGTCAGTGGTACGAACTGGTGGTGTTTACTGCTAGTATGGAAATCTATGGCTCTGCAGTTGCTGACAAGCTGGACAACAACAAAGGCATCCTGAACCGCAGATACTACAGACAGGTAACCAGCATTTTAATTCGGCATGTACTGTATACTTAGAATTGTCCTTAACTATTTGTTATTTTTCCACAGCATTGCACATTGGATTTAGGTAGTTATATAAAAGACTTATCCATCGTGCATGGTGACCTTTCCAGTATAGTAATTCTTGACAACTCACCTGGGGCATATCGCAGTCATCCAGGTAGGACATTTTTTCACAGTCTTTTGTGTATTCTGTTCTGCTTCAATCCTTACATACACATAGAATTTTATAACTAGTTGTCTAGATATCTTTGTCTGTCAATTGGTCAGGCAGCATGTGACGTCAACAACACTTCGCTTTCATTTCACATTGTCGTGTTCGGTATGATTCTGTATGACTGATATATCAAACAGCATTGATCCTTGTGTGTAAAATTTGAGTTTAATTTAAGTTTGATTCCAGTTGGTGCCACTTGTGGCTTGGAATCCATCAGACCACAGCTGGCGTTCATTGCTTTTTGGATTTATGGTGCATTTTGTTATTTGCAACTGGCATGCAGTGTGCACTTGCTTTAAAAGTTCTTGGCACCCCTGAAATTGAGTAAAGTAAAATAAAAAGGGTCATTTTCATGGCCAAACCTAACTTAGGGGTAGTATGTAATGAAACACGTATATTAAATCATACCGGTACACATAATCTAAGACATCATTGATTCCCGGCAGTGCGGGGAAAAAAAGAAGGGCCAAACATTTGCTGAAGTTTGCATTTCTCTCATGTAAATGTCTAGCATAGGCAGTTTTTGGATATAGGTTGTGTGCTTCATTTCTTTTCTGCTTATTCCCTCAGACAACGCAATTCCTATAAAGTCATGGTTCAGCGATCCCAGCGACACGGCACTTCTTAACCTGCTGCCAATGTTGGATGCACTAAGGTGTGGAAAAAGGAAATAACAGGGACAAAAGCATTAACTCTGACCAGACTGAACTATGTTCTGTGTTCTAATATGAATCAGTGTTTTGTCTTGCAGGTTCACTTCTGACGTCCGCTCCGTCCTTAGCCGAAACCTCCACCAGCATCGACTTTGGTGATTGTCCTGAGAGACTGAACTGAGAGACCTATCCAATGTTTGAGCATCTCCCCGTCCTCTCTCCCTCAGCGTAGATGGCACCTTCCCAGAACACCCAATGCAAGGGTGGTTTGATGAAGGTCCAGGCCCGGACTGAACAGGCTTTAGGGAAGTGGAGATGCCAAACTTTAAAATGACTGGGAAACTGTCTCTTTTTTCCCTTTCCCTTATTTTTTTTCCTTCTTCCAAGTGGTCATCTCTGCCTTATAGTTCTCCTGAAAGGGGGATGTGTGCGTGAGGGTGACTGTTGTGCACGTATACGTGTGAAATATGTTGGTGATTGTTCTTTTTAAACTTCTGACAGTACTGAATGAATGAACCCTGAGGCAACACAGATTTCTTATCAGATTGTCTAGTTGGACTACATACCTCTAACTTTGGTGCAAATGGGCATGTACTGAGAAAGGTATCCATGTTCTATGGGCACTCGGGACATTTTGGTGATGTTTAATGATTGAGATATATATATATATTATTATTATTATTATTATTATATACCTTTTTTTTGGACCCCTACAACTCGGCTGGATTCAGGGTAATTTTAATGCTATCGGGGTATTGTTTGAGGTACAGTCCTGAAAGACAAGAGTATTTAATGATTTATGTATGAGCAGGCGGTTGGACATTGCAGTTTGCAAATCTGTGGGATGTTTTTTTTCCCAGACTGTTCTGCAGTAAACTCATGATCATTTTCATATGGCCTGTGCCCGTTTATTCTTTTTTCCACTCTCCGTAGTCTAGAACCTAATAGCAGATTTGTTTCTGGTCCCTGAAATAACAGCTCTTAAATATAATACCAAAAGTTTTCAAAACTTGAATTTATAGAGACTTACAATACAAATACTATTGTCTTGTGAGTTTGTATAACTGTATTGAGCAGCTGACTGAGCAACCACCAACTTTTATACATGGTTCAGATGAATGTTACTCTTAAAGAATCTCAAGGCAGCTCCCTTGGACTCTAGACCTCAGGTCTGCACGTTACTAATAAAACACGTGCCAGTGTCTAGTATGGCTTCCTTTTTTGCTTTGGCTTCCGAGCTGTGCAACTTGTCCTCTATATGCCCCCTAGTGACTCTAAAGGCCAGTAGTTATTAGTAGCTGGTACAAACCTTGCCACATTTCATACATTTCCAGCGGTTTTTAGTCTGATATATGTTTAATATAAAAGCCCAAAAAGATTTTTCTTCAAATGTTACTGGCTTGTTGGGGCATGCTAATTTAATCAAAGTTTTTGTAAGATCTCAGAAATTCCATTTTAATGAGTAAAGATATTGAACAAGTAAAATGAACTGAAAGTGGCATTTTGCATATGCAAATGAATTTTGTACACAATAATTGCCCTACCTATATGAACTGCCACAAAATAATATTCGATTATATTCAATTCAATTGCAGTTTAATCTCAATATGTGAATTTTATTTGAATGCATGCCAAATGTAATTTAATTTCCAGTTCTAATAACATTTTATATATTTTTTATTTTGTTTGTTCATATCATTTATTTAATTTGTAATATAAAAACATGTTTTCCATAGTTTCTTCAGTTCCTCTGGCATGTAGTTTGGAAGCGTGTGTGTGTGTGTGTGAAGGGAGGTAACTTGGAGCTGATCCAAAGGAGAAGCTGACTGGTCAGCTAAGTATTAAGTCACACTAAACCAATAGGTCACTTTAAGTGATTTTGTTGCTCAGACTCACTTGATGAAAATACTAGTGTCCAGGATTTGTGGGCATTTTTAAGGAGGGGAACTACCAGACTGCAGGAAACTATCCAGAGGTTACAGAAATAATGCAACATGAGGAAAAATATTGCCACAGCAGAGCATTTTCTTTCTTGGGGACTACTTATTATTGTAGCTACACAATATGGACATAAGTATTGGGATGCTGGACCATCACACCTTATGGGAATTTAGTGACATTGTATTGAAATCCATATAAGTTAATATGGAGTTTGTCACCACTTTGTGACTATAAAAGC
>JBBMFX010000011.1:10936104-10955214 GCA_037832545.1 Rhabdalestes septentrionalis
ATAAAAGCTTCCACTCCTCTTGAAAAGCTTTCCACAATATTTTGGGAATTTGTGCCCATTGTGTAGAGCATTTATAAGGTCAGGAGCTGATGTTGGACTAAAAGGCCTGGTTCACCACCTCCAATCCTGTTCATCTCAACGGTGGATACCTTGGCTTGTGTACCAAGCAGTCAGGCTGGAATAGAAAAACGGCATTCCCTAAATTGTGTCCACAAAGTGTGAAGCATGGCGCTGGACAAAATATCTTGGTCTGAGATTATAGTTGGTGTTTGGTCATTAATTAGAACAGACATTACTGTTTGTTTTGAGTGTTTCAGTGTTTGTCCCTAGACCCCTACTTTGACACAGTAAAGACGAGACACCCACAGAACAAACACGGACACAAGCCGAAGAAACTGGATCAACGCCTTCCGCATGTTGCCGTCTGTAAGGTAGATCACGAAAAAGTAGTCCCTCCTCTAGTATTCTGTTGACATTTACAATGAAACGTAAATGTGTATATCTGGATTTTTCTTAGATGTAGATGTAACCAAAGGATGTGTTGCCAAAGCAGACAGTAGTTGTTTTATTTTATTTGTTTGAGACAACGATGTTCGACGCAGCCTTTGTTATTGTATTCGTCCGCGGGGTTACAAGGCAAAACAGCTTCTCTACGAAAACAGAGAGGAGGCTCGTCGTTAGCAGTCTAAACTGTTGATTTTGGGCCTGTTCGCTGTAGTTGCACGTATTTTTAAAACACTGAACAGTCTTAACTTCAACCTACGATGAAGTTCCAATACAAAGAGGAGCACCCGTTCGAGAAGAGACGGTCTGAGGGAGAGAAAATAAGGAAGAAGTATCCTGACAGGGTGCCAGTGAGTAGCTAGCTTTAGCCTAAACCTCTCCTAAACAAACAGTCAGGCTCTGGCTGGCCTGATTTTACTGCTTCTGTTGATGAAAATAAACAGCTAACATGAACTTACATGCGATTAATATTGTCAGGGATATTTCTGAGATGTTAAATACCAATTAGACGTCGATGTTAGCTAGATGTGGTTTCAGTTTGACAGCTAAAGCTAATGTTGATGCGTCAATGCGTCAGGAAGCTCAGGACGTGGCATTCAGGGAGGAGGCTATTCGTAATTAAACAACCTTTCATTTCATTATAGTACATTGCATTCATTTGACAGACACTTTTATCCAAAGCGACTTACAATCCGACGAAACACTCAAGTTTAAAGACGGTTTGAGAGGCAGAGTGGAGTACTTAATGCTAAAATCGTACGTAAGAGTATTACAAGAATGTAGATAGTGCCTTATGAGACTAAGAAACTGACTATTTTTAATCATTTTTCTTTGTAATTTTTACATCCAGTAGTTACTGCAAAAACGAGCATTACGCCTCACATCAAAGGAGCTAAAAGCTAATGCTCAGGCTAAAATGTAAACAAAACTTGGTAGCACTTTACGAAACTCACATCATAAAAAAATTTAAGAGCCAAATGACAGCGTGTTGGTCGTCATCTAATAAAGTTGAAAGAGCTGCTTTCTAAAGCTGTACTGTTGTCATAACTGATGAATGAACTGATGATAAACCAGCTTACCATCTGTTCTTTGGATAACGTTTTTGTTTTAAGGCAGCTGTTTCACCCAATGGTGTGTTTGTTAGTAATTCAATATGTGGGATTATTTGTTTACTAAACATTAGCTGTTTGTGTACAGAAGCATATACTACATCATGTCAACTTACTATATAGGTTCAGCAAATTTGAGTTTTTTGAAATGTCTTTGCAGGGACCCGTGTTTTTGTTTTGTCTGAAAAAACTGAGGCATTTAGTTCACCCAATGGTGTGTTTTTAGAAGTTGAATGTAGATTAGTATGTGTTTAGGGGACATTAGATATCTTTTTTTAGTATGAGCTTAAGCATATGTTACACCCTGTAAACAAATCATATGGTATAAACTAATTTTAGCTGTTGGAAATGTGTATCCTTTACATGGGTCCATATGCTATTTACTCTTACATTCCAGGACCACAAATAAACACATGGTGAGAATTTCTTGAGTAGCAAAATGAGTCATGCAGTGGCTGTTTTAGAGACAGCACTTGGAGAAATGTAGGGGTGAGGAGAATATTTTAGTTAATGTCAGAAAAATTGTGAACTCCAAGACGGAAAAAATGTCTTCTTTGGATTCGAAATAGAAAAACAAACATGCATTATTGTAAAACTATGAATTTAGTAGTTAGCAGTGTTTGGATCCTCTTTTGCATTCTGATGTAATGGAGCCTGCCTCATAAAGGGTTAAGAAAACTTATGTGTATGAAAAAGTGTCAGAACGCTGCTTTTGTTAATTGCTATGTGGTTGTTATAATTTTCATTATTTACTAAACGAGTGTTCGTAATAGATGTAAAATTACAGACTGAACCTGGGTACTTTTTGACAAATCAAATTAGCCAAGTGAAGAATAGAAATACTTACCTGGGTTACCTAATTGATGATCTTTGTTTTTGTACTAGGTAATTGTTGAAAAAGCCCCCAAAGCCAGAATAGGAGATTTGGATAAGAAGAAATACCTTGTCCCCTCCGATCTCACAGGTAAGCAGTAGTGATGCTCTGATCGATCGGCCGAAGATCGGTATCGGCCGATAATCACATTTTATGACTCGATCGGTACTCGTTAAACTTGTCCGATCTTAGGAACCAAAGCATTCTCACATGGATGTGCATTGTCCAAAACATTTAATACAACGAACCTCATTCGGCACTTAAGAACCCCATTGTAAAGGCATATTAAAATGTTCACTATATAATAAATACTTATTTGTGATTATTTAGTACTCTGTTAAAACAATAGTTACATTAGATATATTATTGTAAAAATATAACAAAAATAAAACAAAGGCAACATTTATAGTATTACTTTATCTGAAAAAAGTTAATGGTGATCAGAGAGCTTTCATATCAGTTATATAAACTTGAAGCATCAGAATCGGCATCGGTATCGGCCGATCACCTAGACATAAATTGGTACTTGGTATTGGTGGCAAAAATCCTGATCGGAGGATCCCTATTACGAAGTGCAATGTTTTACACACTTCGATATAATACTGTTGTATTTTTACAATTATTTTATATAAATTCTTAGTAAACATCTACACATGTAACAGCACACCTTGACTGAACTGGGTGGTGTGTTTAGATGTGGGGATTATTTATCTGTCGCTTTTGGAAAATAATGACCACTCATCAGACAGGGTTTATTATTCTACTAGGCCAAAGAAGTAAACGATTGAGTATGTTGCTGGGTCCTCATATATTTGGACAAGTCTTTGTGTCATTTCAAACAACCACAACAATGACTGTCATTCTGTTTCATTTTAGTGGGCCAGTTCTATTTTCTCATCCGAAAACGAATCCACCTGAGAGCTGAGGATGCCCTATTCTTCTTCGTAAACAACGTCATTCCCCCTACCTCTGCTACCATGGGTCTGCTATACCAGGTATGACCTCTCTCCCTGTCTCTTTTTCTCACTCTCTCTTTTTGTCTCTCTCTACCTCTCTCACTCTTTCTCTCTGTCTCTCTCTCTCTCATTCTTTCTCTCTCTCCCACACACACAAATAACAAAACATCTCTGTGGTACAAGTGGAGCAATATAATCTCTCATTTTTCCTGTTTAGGAACATCATGAAGAGGATTTCTTCCTCTACATTGCCTACAGTGATGAAAGTGTGTATGGAGAATAGAGCCAAAGGAGAAAATTAACTTCACTCCTTCCTTACCTTCCTTTTAAATGAATATATAAACCCATATCGGCAGCCTAGAGTTCTCGGAGCTAAGACGTCAGATGCACTTTCGCTGTATCTTTTTATAATTTCTTTTTATGTCTCCTCCTTGATACTGGAGTTTGCTTCTTTTTTGTTGTTGTTGTTTTTTTTGGCATGTCATTTTCATACAATTATGGTTCCAGGCTGATCCCAAGCAGAGGAATAATGGGTAGTAATTGAAGTATGTCCTATTATTTTGCTTAGATCTCTTTACCTTTGTTCACTAAAATCTAGGGAATTTAAATCTATCACTGACCTTGAAGAAAAATATAGTTTAGGCCATATCACATCTGAGTTATCACCTGATGATCTGTCAGCTACAAAAAGGTTAAAATCTTTTTCTGCTCTTCAATATGTGGTTTTATTTTTACAATCTAATATAAATATTTAATGTTACATATTCTTGTACCTAGATGATTTTCAGATCGCTTTATTTCTGAAATTGTGAAGCTTTAAGATTTGATTTAGCTGGCAGTCAGTTGTATATTTTATTTTCTTCTTCTTTTTTTGTTGTTGATTGAACTCGGTATTCAGCTGCATTTCTGGTACCCTTGACTTGTGGTGGCCATATAAACTAAACAAACTGTCCATTGACTCTCTGTTTCCAGTTATTTCTTCATATACATGCACAGCAGCACTACACGAAAATTGTGAGTTTGTTACTTCTACTCAGTACCTGGACTCACTGGCCGTCTGTTGGAATATTCTAAGATATTATTCGGTAATCGACCATCCTCAGTGCACCTTGAGGCAAATGACAGTGCAGTAGTGTGTGTTGAGCCTGTGTAAGGGTATCAGGAATATTTACACACCTCAGCAAAACACTGGTTCAACCCTAAAATCTAAAGAAAAGCTGCGTGGGGAACAAAATGGAGTAAGGTAAGCGAGGCTACTGTATCTGTAAAGGGATCAGAAAATGTATAAATGTGAGGGTTATATCGGTCACAGTTTCAGCACAATTTCGAGATGATCAGTACCTCTTGTAGCATTCAATTCCAAATGTAGCTCCAAATGTGATTTACAAAGGCCAGCAGTAACTGTCTGTTGGTATTACATGGTAAGGAGATCTTTCAGTTTGAAGGTTTTGCTTTACAGTGCTCTAATGTTTGAGAGGTTCAGGCATGCCACAAAGGAAAGGTCCCTGTTGAAGCCTGTTTTGGAACTTAAATCTACTTAAATGGTGAAAAGTAAGTAGGCAAGTAATACTCTTAGAACAAGAAAAAAACAGACTTTACATAGCTCTTAAAACAGTCTGACATAATATACCTGGTACTATTTACACAAGATTGAGTCCACTGAATACATTTGCTTAAATAAATCTGTTGAGGTATTTAATTCAGAAACCTGCATTGTCTATTAGTATTAGCCACGTCAGCTGCCAGTTTCTGACTGTCTTGGATGTAGATTCTCACAGTAGGAGAGTAGGGTACTATATGGTTGACTTCATATCTTTCAGACACACACATATGGCGCAGCTGACAGCCTGGTAGTAATGTAGTTGCCCCTGCGAATAGAGGGCTGTGGATTCAGGTGCTGTCCCCACACCTGTTTTCCTGGCTGCCTACTGCTTCACTTGGTGAAGGGGTTACATATGTATATATTTACACACCATATAAATCTTTTTAAATATTCAAAACTTATAAACCAGTTTAAATCCGATTAGTAGATAACTACACAACATTCATATTTTGCTTTGCAGAGTATATCTACCTGTACTGCACTAATGCGGCCTACACTTGTAGTACAGCCATGATTAATTAAGGAAGGCCCAAAAAAGGAGAACAAAACAAGAAACTACAAGTCCCGTGGATCCCGAGAAGTCTGGATAATTTCTCGCTGCAAAATAAAAGTCCTGAACGTGACGACACCTTGGGGTGTAAAACCATGGTAACGCGACGCTAGTGCGGGTTCTGTTGCAGACTTTCAGCGAGATTCCGTCAAAGTTTGGGAGAGTAACTTCTGCATTTCTGACGACCCTTACAGTATGTCTCAGAAAGCCCTAAAAGTAGTGGTTGAACTGCGAGTTCGAGCGGTAAGGAGATTTAATTTACTCTGTTACATCCCATTTAATAAGGACTGAGGTACACCATATGGACAAAGGTTTTGGGACGCATGGCCATTACACCATTAATGACATTGCACCCAGATACATAGACTCTTTCCCATATGGTATATATGGTCCTATAACAGTTAACACATTCCACTAGATTTTGGAATGTTTCTGGGGGATTTTCGTCCATTCGTTCTGTTGGGCATTTATTGGGTCAGGGACTGAATGTGGACGCGTAAGGTCTGGCTCACAGTCTCCGCTCCAGTTCATTACAAAATTGTTGGATGGTGTTGAGGTCAGGGCTCTTCCACACCGAACTCATCCAACTATGTTCTTATGGAGCTTCCTTTGTGCACTGGGACACAGTCATGCTGTAATAGATAAGGTTCTTCCACAAACTGTATCCACAAATTTGGAATTATGACGTTGTTCAAAATAACTTGGCATTCTGAATCATTCAGATTGTCTTTCACTGGAAGTAAGGGACTTAGCCCAAATTCTATGTTAAGAGGTGTGTCCCAACACATTCGTCCATGTAGTGAAGCCCGAAAGAGAGGAGAAGAAATAGCAAAGCTTACTGAGTTAATCCGTTCTAAAACTGACTTCATCTGCCGTACCTTTTTAGACCAATACATTTTGTTTGCAGATTACCTGTCCTGGGGTACACTTAGTAGCCAAAGATGACATTTACCTCAGTGTGTGCCTCTTGAGCCACTACAGAAAATCTGAGTGTCTGCCTGCAGTATTTCCATTATTGTTCCGGATGAAAATGAGGTTTGAAAAGGTTGTATGACTTTGATTATAATTTTGTGGGCAGGCCCGTTTGGCCCTAGTCCTCTTCCGTAGGTACATTATGTAAAGCACAGGTGAAATAAAACCTTAAACAGTTTTGGCTTTACATGTTCAAGTTTACGTTCAGGTTTATTTATATTCATCATTATCATCAAAGGTCATTCAGTGTGATTTACAGAAATAGAATATAGAAAAAATGAAAGAAAAAAGGGTATAATTATTGAAGAAATAAAAGAATATATAAATGATCGAATCCCCTTTGGACAGTTTAATCTACTTTTCTTTCTGACAGATTTTCAAGTATGCTACTGACCCTGCAGCTATTGCTGAAATCTTGCAGTGTACACCCTAAGTTGCTTCCCTTTCTACATATTTTTCACAAAAATATACAGTTGCATTACACATCATTGATGTTTAATGCAACTGTAAAGAGAACAACACTGTCCAATCATTGTATAAGTCAGTTCTAAAGTTATTGATACATTTTTTACTTTTACAGGTGAAACAGTGAAAATTGAAATGATACAGTTGATACCCCCTGGTAAAATATGTGTTCTATTCTATTCTATTCTATTCTATTCTATTCTATTCTATTCTATTCTATTATGCATAATGAAAGTAAAGTAAGACATAAGGTTCATATTTTTATATTTTTGTGAGAACATCTCATATATATCACCTTAAAGTATGACCTTCTTTTCTCTGGATTGTAGTTGGGGAAGTTCTAGCCTCCTATGAAGAAAATGCCAGAAGTTTTCTCTTCCCTGAACCTAAACTGGTCCCTTCTTTTTCTGGCGGAGACCGAGAGGTTCTAATGACAAGAGACCCAGATTTCCCTGTAAGATAAGTTCTGATTTTAATTCAGAATTCCTAATTATTTCTTATTAAAGAGTAAAGGGCCCAAATTCCACATTTCCACTTGAGGCCAATTCAGAAAACGCATCATGTTTGTGTTTTCCTTACCCAGAAAAGTCATGAGTGATTTTACATGACCGTTTCTCTTCTCAGGTTTTGGTACTGTAATACTGTAATATGATGATCTCTGTTCTTTGATTGTCTTTCTTGTTCTGCATAATTTTTAAATAGCAAAATCTCTTTATAACTTCAGTGAGAATGTTCTAATCAGATGTAGTATTAAGAAGTGGATATTTGTAAATGTCATGTTTATGCGGCATCACAAAATGAGAAATGTAAAGCAGGCTGTTTTTGTAGCTTAATTTTCATACTAGGACTGTGCAGACTGAGTAGGACATTAATACTGACAGTGTTTACATGCTAAGTCAAATGTGGAATATTTCAAACAAGCAGTGAAAAGCTCTTTTACATGAACAATATCGAGGATAACAACTTACCTCCTTGCAAAGATATGTCAAGGAAAAATATATCTTCTTAAGCAGTTCATCAAGGTGTCCCACAGACTGATGTACGTAATATGGCCTGTTGATTTTCTGCTTTGTGTGCTTCTTGTTCTTCATCGACAGGGCATTTCTCCAAGATTAGAGTTCTCTACTCGGACAACAATTAGCGAGTGCACAGAAAGAGATACCTTCCAGAGCGTCCCTGTGGTACAGTTAGGCCCTTTGACATTCAGAAAATGTGTACAGCATTTAACTAGTCAGACATGTGTGAATTACACCCACACCCCCACACACACATGCATATATATCAGGGTAATAGAGTCTGTAATATAATATGAATTGAAAAATAAAGATTAAAGGGCCCATAGTCCACATATTTTTATTATTTTAAGTTTGTCCACTTGGTGCCCATTCAGAAAACCCATCTTGTTTGTGTTTTCTGTAGCCAGAAATGTCATGAGTGATTTTGCATGACTTTTTCTCTTCTCAGTTTTTGGTTAATAGAGACTGTAATATAACATTAATTGAAAAAATAGCCATTTCCACAGTTTCTCACTAACCAAATGTTCCCCCTTTACATTAAAACTGCAGCTGCATGGCTAATGTTGAAAACAAACAATAGAAGTCAGTAGTTTGTCCCCAAAATCTAAATCCAGGCCACTCAAACCACATTCCAAATAAAACTCCAATAAGTCCAACAGCAGCATTGAAAGTGGGAGATATGTAATTAGCACTACAGAACTTTTACAATCACTGGAACAATAAGCAAATGCCACTGGATTTCACTTTTAACCATGTGCTTATTCTTTATCTTCAGAGGGTTATTACGAGGAAAAGAGGAAAAAAGGCAGCATGGAGGAACACACAGACGCAGAGGGCCCGTTCACTCTCCCCTTTTAAAAGATCTGAGTCAAGCAGGACCAGCTCCTCTTCTGAAACTGTTCACAGACATGTAAGTCTTGCAGACTTATGTTACATTAATTAAATCAATTTGTTTAAAGTTCCATAAGTAAGTAAAAGTGTCATTAGTGTCACTGGCTGAGGTGCTATAGAAATGTATGGTGTGTTTAAAAGAGTCTAAAAGATTCAGGGAGGACTGGACGGCAGTTTAGGGTTTGTGTTACAAAATGATCTTGTCCCCACAGTGGCTAATCTGAGTTTAGTCCAGTGTTAAAAATGTAAGGAGATGGGCAGTACAGAACAATTAGGACAAATCTCAACTTGATTTGGTACTACATGGCACTTATTTAAGTTACAAAAAGGAAAAACCTGGTAAACTACTACAGAGAGCTTCACAAATAACTAGCAAATGTCTTACAATGACTTTTTTTGTTTGGCTTTTTTACATTTCAATTCATCTTAAACATGGAGAGAATTCAGATATAAATAATGTATATCTTAGATCTTTCATATAATTACAAGTCATGTAATTACAATAATACAAACCATTAATTATGTGGTCAGAGTGACTTAGCATCCGCTGGCATCCCCCTTTAAACTGTGCATTGATTATAATGCTGCCTGATTTTTGTTTAGTATATCTACACCTGTTCATAGAAATATATAAACTGGAAATAAATCTGTGATCATTTTAAATATTGTATTTATTCATTTTATATCACAGCTTTTAATGCATCTTTTTCATGATAGGCCAATGTCCTTATTAACCTAATAATGTTATAAACAGTAGCAGCCAGCAGAGGGCACAGTGTTCATCAGAGATTTTATTTTTTTCTCAGAGAAATGGCTCATTTTCAGGGGGTGGGCGCTTATCTCACAGGTCAGCTGAGTCTGACCAAATTGTCAGGTTAAGAAGTCCATCACCCTTTCGCCCCAAATCTCCAGGGGAATCAGGTACAAAGAGACGACGCGGTTTCTTTATAAACTCAGATTGACTATTGTCACTTTCAGCATGGTTTCAATTTTCCTATCCTGCCTGGGATGAAAAAAAAACTTCTTTATGTTTATATTTTTATATTTTTATCTTGTCATAGAAAGCATTAGAGGAAGTTACTCCAACCGCTTGGTAAGTGGTTCATTTTCATTTTTAAGTGTTATTTTTAAGAAACATTGTAAAATAATCAAAGTCCATACATGGAATCTGAGCTGCAAGAATAACCCATTTTGAATATACTGTTTTATGTTGTTACCAAACCAACACAGTGACATAAATCTGACAGCAGATTAACCCCGCCCCTTTTAACCTGAGGTTATATGGAGTGTTTACAAGGTTTACTGCTATTTAAACAAGGCACAGCATAGGACAGTTTTGCATATATCCATCTCAAAACCACAATAACTAATAGCTGTTTAACAACCCGTTTAATTCCAAAGAATGAAGAGAGGTTGGAAAACATTGCTGTGAAAATTAACTCCATGAATTTCATAAGTGAGCCTCTTGAAAAAAATACAAGAAAAGTACAGAATAGAGGCCCTATTAACCAAATGGAATCCTGATTTTCAGGTCATTCACCTCTCATTTATGCTGCAAAAAGCATACAGATTGTCTCTGGAAAATCCCTGCTGTATTAATAACCTACCACTGTGTTTATCACTTCAGTTCCCTGTTGAAAGCTCCTCCTCAGACACAGATGATCTCCTCGACGACGCTGAAGAACTGGGCCAGTGTCCTCCCCAGGCGGGATATGAGGGATCCCCCAGCCCAGCTGCAATGAGTCACTCCAGCATGGCAAGCACAAGGCACAACAGGTTTGCGTGTGGAAATGTGGAAATGTGACTTCATTCGTTTGAGCACTACACTGATTATTACTGAAGGAATAATTGTGTGAGAGAACAAACTTCAACCACCAAAGATGTGGGCAATCAGCCAAGACAAGTTTTACATTGGTTAGAAGAGTCTTAAAAAAATTTAACTACAGAGCAATGTGACGTGTCATTCAGTGCATCACGCTCAGTACTGTTTAATGTGTCTTAATGATTCATTCGTGATACTGACTTGCTGTTATTGATACCTGTAGTGTTAGTTCTAGTTATCTGTTTATTATCGCATCAATGCTGCTAGTTCTTAGTAGTGTATTTAGTTATTCTCCTTAATCACTGGAGCATTCTGGTGCAGCTGTAACTTTTTTGACTTGATATCACACTTTATTGTTATAAGTTTTTATATATTTTCCTCATATGTTTAAAAGAGATAAGAACTGACAGAGCTCCAGATCTAACCTCATTGCACTGTACATTTCTGAGTATTACAGTGACAATAAAGATATTCTGTTCTTCTATTCTTTGAAATTAAAATTCAAAGGATATGGACAGAATCCAGGCATCCTTTAGTCGGTTTTTTTTTTAGATATCAGTATGTAGGCTGTCAGAAACCACACCAGCATGTTTGTTTATGATTAATGAAAAAACGGTAAGTTGTCTGGAGCAAGTACATGATGATTTGGGAATCCTGTGTCCACGTATTTATTAATTAGTTGGAGGACTGCGTCCTTTATTACTCATGAGCTACGTAAACATCCTAACTAGTGCAAAACAAAATAATCAAATTCCGTCTTGGCTGATTGACTACACATTAATTGAGAGGAAAATTATTTGCTGAACTGTTACTTTACATGCTCCATACAGAATCTTCTTTACCTGGAACTGGCGTGTGTTTATTATTCAGAATTCTCCCACTGCTCCCTTCACAATGTTCCTCAGTTTAGTGTCAGAGCCGGTTGATGTTGTATAGGTCTCACTCAGATTGTTACTTTAAGTCATACTGCACTCCACACTTCATCTTCATTTAAGTAAGTTAATCCTGTTTCTGTACATTTCAGCAGTTCTCTCTTGTGTTCCCCGAATGTGTGGGAGGAGGTTCAGGAGAGAGTCCGCAGTCTTCTAACCTCACCCAGAGCCGTGCACAGACTAACCCATGTGAGTATCACATCCACTTAAACACACACATATTCTGTAAATATGTATACATGTGTGTGTGTGTGTGTGTGTGTGTGTGTGTGTATGTGTGTGCATAAGCTTTTGCATCCATTACATTGCACTTAACCTATATATTGTTAAATTACACCCAAACCAGGGGGTTACATTTGTTTGAATTGTTTCTAATGTTTTCTTTTAATAAAAGTTTAATAGAATAATAATAGAAAATAAATAATAGAAAATAAATCAGATTGTCTGACCAAATTTCCCGCTTGTGGGAGTAATAAAGATTTATGTTTCTTCCTCTTAAACTTTTGCCTGTAGTGTGTATATTTTTTAAAGAATTTTAGATTCATGATAATATGTACAATTTGATTTACCTTGTTTTTCCAGTGCATATGCACTGCAGTTCACTGCTTAGATGTGTCAGTGACTGTGGTATGTTATTTATCTGTTTTTCTCTAATAACAGGGTGTCACAGAGTCTGAAGTAGACGAGGTGCTAGCGCGGAAGTCCATTTCACCACATTCATAAAAGCTGTTAGATAGCAATACATGGTATGTGCACAAATATAATGTCGCAGTAAAAAACAAAACTGCGTATCTTCATTTTTGTTATTTGAAACATAATTTCAAAATGCAGGCTGTCTTTTACAACAACAGATATTGTCAGAACTCTCTTTACATTGACCTCCAGTAATACCTCTGATAAGCAACTGTTTTAAAGATAGGAAGTTTTGTTCTCGCACAAAAATTCTTTCTAAAATATAAAATATCTGGATGGCACTGGTCTCATACCCAATACATTTACCAGACCAAGACTACCATAGAATGTTGGATGGGGTCCCTGTTGGAAAGAAAATTATATTCAGCCTGATTCTGGTACTGATATGTAGCCTGAAATATACCAGAAAACTTTCTAGTGGAACATAATGTGAAGTAAAGTAAGGGTTAATATGAATGTGCTGGACTGGCCGGCTGATTGACACTGATTGAACACATTAAACAATACTGTTACATTAAATATCATAATTAATTAAGTTAGTTATATGATGCATATTGTTACAATTGTGCATTGTGATATCACAACATTTCAATGCATTGTTACACTCCTATTCAAATGACACTAGTGTATAAACTGCCACTTAAGACAATCGAGAAAATTCTAATTTCAGTATTAGTATTGGTACCAAAAATGTAGTTTTGTGCCATCACTAATTGGAATGAATATTTTATCAAAGCTTTGAGTCATGATTTTCTAAAAGCATCTAATGTTTGAACAAAAACCTTGAAATCTCTCTCTATGAAGATGTTTAACATGTGCTCTCTTTAAATGAGTGTATCACTGTATTTTTTAGGTGCTGTATATGAACCCATGGATACTTGAAGCCCATTATACCTCTCTCTGGCCCCTGAAGCAGCCAGTTCACCACTGGTTTGCAGTGAATGGCAGCACACTTTATTGAGATGGTGGGCACACTTTCCTGTGATGTGTTAGCGGCAGGAAAATTGTGTTAATATTTAAGTACTGATTTTTGTGGCTCTGATTGAAGTGGTTTGAAAAAGCCCTTCGATTCTGTAATGTTTATTTAGGTTTCAGTATGAATAAAACATTAACACACTGTGCTGCTGTCTTTATCTGTGATTGTCCATTAACCTCCCAGCTTAAGAAATTTTCAACAAAAACAAGGGTGTTGGTGGGTTTAAGATGCACCAGGTTTTATGTCTTATGGAAACTTTTTCACAGAACGTATTCAATATGTGTTCTAAATAGTATACAGCAATTTGAACTATTTAGTGTTTCCTCATACTGTTTATTAATGACTTTATTACTCTTGTACGAAGTCAAATGAGGCTGCAGAAGTAGCACTGTGTGTAGGGCAGGCAGGCTCCTGACTTTGAGCAGTCCTCAGGTATGTCAACTCGAAGACCATTACGAGAAAATTATGTGTCGGCCACAGCTGACCCTCTCTGTGTAATACTGCAATGTCTGCTTTAGTTTCACTGGATATATTATTCTGCTTACTCTACTATTATTAGGATCGATTTTTTGCACTGGAGAAGCAGCAGAAGGACACTTACCTTTTTGTCCCGAGTAATTCTGTACAAAAAGTGTGTCCCAGCATTGGTACAAATGTAGTCATTTGTTGCAGAATTGACTAAGAACCTTTTTGCTTTACCTGAGTTTTCAGAAAAAGGAAAAACGTTCATAGTATGTACTTATGCATGTTAATGTAGCAATTTGTGCAAATTTTTACCATTTTAGTTGGACCAGTAATATAATGTAAAGGGCAGCTGTAAAAAAAAAAAAATAATGAATGTAAAAACCCTCTGACATTGACAGAATTCTCCTGATATAAAAACATGTGTACATAAATCAGTGCAATAAAGAATATGAAGTCAGATTAGTTGTGTTTTATTCAGTTGTAGGTACATAACATGTTACATTATATGGAAAGCTCATTTGTAAATGTTTGGAATTAAGAATTGGACAAAATGTGCTTTGAACAGCATATAGTGTAAAGTCTGATTCACAATATTTCATGTCAGTTGTATCACAATAATATCTTCTGCCATTTCCAGTGCAACCCACAAAGCAAAAACTGTAACTTTAAAAAAAATGACCAAACTCAACAGTAGATTGGCACTAATACACAGCTACATCAAGTGTATTCACATTAAGGGCAGTCTAATAACAGTTCACACGGTGCTGTGCAAAATGTTCCAGTAGCCCAAGGTGTGTGTTTCTACTTAAAAATGAGGAAAAGAAAATTGTCACGCCTCCTCCCATTGAGATTAGAAGAAACTCAACAGTCCCCCGTGGCTATAGCTTAGAATAAAAAGGCTTAATACACCTTCACCTTCTGTACTGTCACCTAGTAGTGAAGACACCTACTTCGCAGGCTATTGTTGAGAAAAGAATAAACTAAATGAAATTATGTCTCCTGGATTCACTCATTCAAGGACTTATCTTTAGTATTCCCCATATTGCTTCATGCAATCTGCCCTAAAATTCTTCAGAAATTGCTCCCTTCTTTTTGAAGCAATCAATTTGGCACAAGTTGCAAATCTAACACAGTCAAAGCTCACAAACATTTGGCTCTCAAAAGCAAGTGCACAGACAAAACTGACGAGCTTCATGGCTTAAGAGAAAGCCTTCAAAAGAACCTGCTAAAACAGTTACAAAGCTGAGCAGTAGCATATTGCTTTTATGTCCACTTCTATATTAACACTGCAGGTGATTAACATTATAGCTTTGTTAAGGACATGCGCTTCATTGCAGTACAAAGAATACACACAAGTCGACTTTGCTGACACTGCGTTAGTCTCTTTTCACGCAAAAGACATCTCGCACACTCGCATACTTTTAACACACTTCTGAAGCAGGAACAATTTTGAGTATCTAAACAAGCAACTGTTAGTATGAAACTGTTAAAAACAACAATGCAGGTAAGAAAAATGTGTAAAAAGTGCCTTTGCATAATTCTTGGCAACAGGTCGACGTGTTTTGGAAGAACTCACACCTTTTTTTTAATTTTCGCTTGCTTTAAAGACTTTCTCTGCCTGCCACAACCAAATAAGAAGTAGGTTCAGCTCAAGGGCACAGCGATAGGGAAAATGTGGAGGGAGAACAGTAATGGCAGCTATTGATAATGTCCGCGTTCCAACGTGCCCTCTGAAAAGGGTGTTCCCCCTTGTAATGGCACTGATTTCATGAACCGTTTCCCCCGTTTGAAGCCTTCCAGAGGTAATTCATTCCAATCTTCTAGAACATGAAGGCTTGGCACTAAAACTGTGAGGTCTCAGTAAAGGAGATGGCGTCAGTCTTATCCACGGTGAAGCCACCGTTCACGTAGGACTTCTTCTCGCACTCGTCATCGTCGAGGGTGGTCTCCAGGGCAAACGGGTTGGCCACGTCCACATCAGAAGTGAGGTCCATCCTCTCCAGCTCTCGCTTTGAGAGCTTCTGGACAATACCAGCACCATAGGCATCCCCCAGTACGTTAATCATGGTGCGGAAACGGTCACTAAAAGAGACAGCATGCATGTTTGACATTGGGAGCACACTGTCATTACAATATATGTAGAGGTCCTTGATTTTAGTGATTAGTTGGTCATTTGTAAAATAAATTTTATGCATATATACGTATATTTAAAATACTTAGTGTCTCTTCAATTAAGAAACTAAGCCTGATGTACTCATTCTTTGCATCTACCAACACAGGAGGTGTAAAGTGTAGCATGAACTTTCTCCGAGTCACATAAAGCCACACCACTTAATTTTTAACTGAAGATATTGAACTGAAAATTATTTTACGTCAACGACAACACACACACACTAACTAGCACCACCCTGAGTGATGGAGGAGAGCGAGTGCCTGTCTACCTGCCCAGACAGAAGAAGGTCGAATGTTTTGTACTGTAGATGGATGGCAGACAATTATAGATCGCTTACAGTTTTCTGATGATAGGGTTGATTGCACCACTTAGGAGTAGATTACAATAGATTACTTGATCGCTAATCCATTACCATAACAACAAGCAAACTCTGGTTTTCCAATATTACCAGAGTCTAAATCTCCAAAACATACAAATTATTCAGCTTTCAAAATAGGCATTAGTCTAATATTGAGGCTTTTTTAAACCATACTCTTTTAGCCAAAAGGAAAACCTGAACAGGTCTGAATAATGAAAAACAAATTGACTGAGATTCTATTTGGACATTTCTCTATGGGTACACAGACTGAGGAAATTATTAAAATTGTCTAAATTTCCCAGAATTAAATAAATCTGGAGTATGCCACTTGGATCCTAAAACCTCACAACCTCCAACTAGAGCTAAGATCGGGCCCAAAAAATGAAACCCTACCCTACCTAAGCCTGTGCACCTCGTGTCCGAGCCCAACCCGACCTGACACGTTCATTTAATTATCTTCCCAAGTCCGATTTAAATCTGACAATTTTTTAAATACTTGGGCCTTTAAAACATGCGTTCATAAACTTCGTAAACTTGATCACTTGTGGCACTTGGGGCCAGGCTTGGTTTCGGGTTTGGGCAGAGAATCTAATCTCTACCTCCAACCCCTGTCCCTAAATTTAATTTACACATGCCACTAAATGCTCATAATTAGGGATGCTCCAATAAGGATTTTTGCCGCCGATACCACGTTCCGATTTTCTTCAAGATTATATAACTGATATGTAAGCTCTCTGATCACTATTAACTATTATCCCATAAATGTTGACTTTGTTATATTTTTGCTATATTATGTTAGAACTAAATAATCACAAAGTATTATTAAATTATTATTTTATTATTATTATTTATAAAGTATTTATTATAGTGAACATTTTAATATGCTTTTACTATTTAATATGCCTTTACTATTTAATAGGCCCAATGAGGTTCGTTGTATTAAATGTTTTAGACAATCTGCCTTCATGTGAGATTTCTTTGTAACATAAATGGCAAATCGCGAATTTTTCATTGTTTCTCAAACATAATAGTAATTCCACACCGGTGATGACATGACTGCGGCATCATCAATTGTGATCTGTTCTTAAGATCGGCCAAGTTGAATGAGTACCGATTATCGACTGATACCGAACTTCGGCCGATCGTTTGGAGCATCACTGCTCATAATTGTAACATAAGGTGTTCTGAGTAACTAAGAACTGAAAAAACAATTGAAAACACTGTGTCACTTGGCTGTACCAACACAGAAAAAAATACAAATCAAGGAAAACAAATCAAACCAACAGCTGTTTTTGTTCAGTGCATGGCATCAGCTTTTTTTTAAAATCTTTTACTCAAATGAGTTACTTAAACCACTTCACCTGTTAATGATCACACACATTCAGTGTGTAATAAGTCTACGAATCTAAAGTGTTATATTTTTACCACTCTTCCACATACTGTAGTACCATTGAGGCACAAGCATCATTATGTGAAAAACTGTCTATCATTTACAAAATTGTCCCAAATAAACTTTAGTAGTGAAATGTTATTACACAACATTTCTTATGTTCCCTTACTTTCACTCATCTATGTTGGTAGTTTGGGGCTGCTGATGGCCAAGTGGTTATTGAGTTGCCCCTATGATCAGAATGTTGTGGGTTCAAATCCTAGAATTGCTAGTGGCACCACTGAGTTACCCTTGAGGCAGGGACTGTCCCCACACACTGCTCCTCAGGTGCTGTGTTCCTGGCTGCCTGCTGCCTTACTTGGTGAATGGGTTAAATGCAGAGGACAAATTAAGTGCCCTTTGCAGTGTGTGCTGTGGGTGTGTTCACACATGATAAAGACTTTACCCTCTTTTACACATTTCATTTCAAATTTGTTTCTGAATTAGACTGGTAATACTGGTACTTACATCAGCCAATCCACAGCCACAATGAGGGTGACATCACTGGCAGGAAGGCCAACGGCAGTCAGCACAATCACCATAGTCACCAGTCCAGCATTTGGAACTCCCGCCGCCCCGATGCTGGCAACTGTCGCTGTGATACTGTGGGGCAGACATTTATCACAGAATTACATTTCTTGTTGACATGATGTAATTGGTCTTTCTCTTAAGGGTGCACTGCTAATACATTATAAAGACAAATGTATTGGGACACACCTGTTTTTTAGTGTTTGGACTAGGTCCCTTACCTCCAGTCAAGGACAATCTTAATGCTTTAGCAAACCAAGACATTTTGGACAATGCCATTCTTCCTGCATGACTGTGCTTCATTGCACAAAGCAAGTTTCACAAAGACATGGCTGGAGGAGTTCAATGTGGAGGAACTTGACCTTAAAACCCCTTCCATCACCTTTGGGATGAACTGGGCTATATAATGCTGCCAGTCTTTAAACCTCACTATACCAGCTGGTGACCTAGTGGTTAGAGTGGCCCAGATGATTGTGGGTTCGAATCTCAACTGCTAGTGTCCTCAATGAAGTTCCCTTGAATAAGGTACTGTCCCCACACTCTGCTCCCTGGGCCCAGAAATCTACTCTACAGAACGAATGGTCACAGATTCCCACAAAAACTACAAAATTATGTGTAAAGCCATCCAGTCTATGTATTTGAATCCAATGCCATTAAAGTCCCTGTTGGTATATTGGTCGAGCATTCTAGTACCATTGTCCATATAGTGTAGATATACATGTGAAAAAATTAGGACACCCTTTGAAATCATGTGGTTTTTTGTAACATTTTTAATAAATGGTTATTTCATCTCC
>JBBMFX010000011.1:10955314-10972272 GCA_037832545.1 Rhabdalestes septentrionalis
AAATAACCATTTATTAAAAATGTTACAAAAAACCACATGCTTTCAAAGGGTGTCCTAATTTTTTCACATGACTGTAGGCTCCAACCTGTCATTTACTCACCTGATTGTCACTATTTGTCCCGCATCAAGGTGTAGACCATTCAGTTGAGCAATAAATATGGCCGCTACTGCCTCATAGAGTGCAGTGCCATCCATGTTGATGGTAGCACCCACTGGAAGAACAAAGCGGGTGATTCTCTTGTCGATCCTGTTATTCTCCTCTGCACACCGGAAGGTGACCGGTAAGGTTGCGGAACTAAGGGATGGAAAATTTAGTGTCACATTTTCAGATAATCGTTTTTAAAAGCATTTGTACTTAAAATAATGTGTGAGCCTTAATATTTCACGTAACACTTTAATATTTATATCTTTTCAGGCATTAGTAATTAACTTTTTCTAAACATCCAGTTTTAGTCCCTCCATTTTTCCTGAATATTCCCCAATTTTAGCCATTACTATTTCCCGTCTTCTCTTACCTCTAAATTAATCTATCTTTCCCTCTCTAATCTAAACTCTCTCTAATCTAGGAAACTTTTAACCATCTAACCCCTGGCCAGATATTAATTTATCCACTATACTCCTCTTCTTAGAGCCCATTATAAGCTGAAGCTCACCTTGAGGAGATCATGAGAGCTGTCAGTAAGGCCTGCGCCATCCCCAGAGCGAAAGTGAATGGATTCTTTCTTACTAAGGCGAAGTAGATCAGGGGCAGACACACAATGGCATGGATGGCAAGTCTGAGGACCAAGAGAGAGAGAGAATATATAATTATATTACATAATCAGTAAGGGTAATGCATTAGAAGGGCCTAATCAATAAAACTGTTCTGTGATTGATACAGATCATGACTGTAAGGAGTTGAAACTACTGTCTGATATAATTTAATCTAATCAAAACCTTCACTTTACTAAGCTTTAGTTTGATTTGTGAATGGCAGGGTGTGAGTGTCAGTTCCCATTTGTTATATTTAGATCTATTTTGAGCATGCAGTCAAAAAACAACAACATTCTTACAAAGTATAAATACTGTAGCATGGGGATCCCCAGGATCCTTGACAAGTTTGTTGCGTTCCAAAAGGTTGATAAAGTTCTTATTTTGAGAGGTTATAAAATAATTTTGAAATGATAAATTATTGTTGTAATTACAACTGTTTTGTGTAATATAATTTCATTTACAATACAAAATCTCTTTTTTTTAATACTGGTCATTTTGTAGATCAGCCAGTGTCACGGCAAAGATGGTCACATTTGATCAAGATGAAGTTGGAGTGAATTGTACCATTCAGGAGGGGTCACTTTTAAGCACAGCCTGCAATTTTACCAAGGGCATGTAGAGTGTAGATTTATGTCCTGTTCAGCCATGTGAGATCCAAACATTCTCTGTGTGACTCAGCAATAGAGGTTTTCTAGCACCCTTCCTTTCCACATCAGTGCAGACGACACCCGCTTAGCTGAGGCTAAGAATCTCCCCCACTAATGTTCAGTCAGGAGCATCATTCATGCCAGTGCGAATTTAAAGGATTGTACATCCGCGAGAGGTTTTATTGCCACATCTTGTGGGTTAAGCAATTTTAAAAGTCCTTGGCCCTTATCTGTCCTCGAACAGGGCTGATATTAAACAGTATCAGGTAGGAAAAGGCCACCACGACGGCTGTAGTAAATCCACTTCAGTGAAAAACAACAAGACAATGCAAGTATGTTGGGAGAGTCTCACCCACTAAGCACTGTCACCATGTACAGGCCCATTTTCCTGAAGATATCCCAGTCTTCTACCTCAATGATCTTCGCTGCAATTAGGAAGAGGATGCCCACTGGCATGTAGCTGAAAAATAAAATCACACACCATCAAGAACAAAATATATCCCTTAAAAGTCCATTCGTATCATTATGAAGATAAATGATCTAAAAAACTGAAGTTGAATGCTTGTCTCCCCATTACTATTTCAGCTAATCGTTTAAATTAGCATAGCATTGTTGTTTACGATGTCTTTTGGGGCTTTTGGTACCCAGAGTATAGGCTATAAAAGATCCATGTGTAAAACTAACAATAATAATAGTAATTACAACAGTAATAACTATGATTATTGTTGTTGTTAATAATAACATCAGAACTGAAGTATCAGTACTGACCACATGATGATGTGGACCAATCTCATTGTGGCCTCGTTCAGAGCATCAAAAAACTCAAGCAGGATACGTCCCCTTTCTCCCATCTTTCCAATGACCAGACCAAATGCCACACAGAACACTATAAGTCCAAGAACATTGATCCCATCTGAGTACATCCCCACAATAGTGTAGTCCTTGGTCAAGTTCTGATAAAACAGCAGATATAAAGAGAATGTGAAATATTTGTCATTGCTCAAAACAAATGTTTCATTCAAAATGTTTTATTTTTTTACCTGTGCAACAGTTGTCATTATGGTAGTAAATGGTGGGAAAGTCGTTGTAACTGTGCTTGTGTTGGAAGCAGGTAGTTCGATCTCCTTGCGCTGAGTCTTGTACTGAATAACAAAACGAGACACATACGGTCAAATAGTGATTCTCTCTAGAGTGGGATTAATTTATTTATGCACAACTACCCAAAATTTGGAGGCATGTCATTTACCTGCTGAAAACATGCTTGCACAAGGTTTTCTGGAAACATATTCCTGTTGTAATAAGGAATATAACAAATATCCTCGTTAACTTCTTAGGGTAGATTTGAACACACTTAAAACACATATTAGAACATGATGAAAACGTGGTCTGTTATAAAAGCTCATCACTGGGATGGACTGGTCACCTAACAAGATCAAGGAGCGTGTCCACAGTGGTGACGTTCGGAGTGGATCCTGCTCTGTCAATATTGTCTGCATCTTGAGAGACTCCAGGTTTTATAGTTGTCACCAAGAGGATTCCTATTGGGGATTTGAGGTTTGTCAGAATATTATATTAAATTGTGTGAAACTGTACAACTTTGGAGTAAATCTGCTTCAGTTGCTCACCAAGGATGACAGCGATGACGGTGGTGGAGAAGTAGTAAATTACTGCATAAAAACCGATCTTCCCTGAAACTTCAGAATCCAGGGCTGCCACTCCTGCAAAAGCAGCCACTCATAATATTTAAAACTGAAAGCAAACGTGGAATTAGTTCAATGATAGCTAATGCTCAATACTGATATAAATCAATAATCTACACAGTTTTATCTATGCTTCCTTTGTCTGGATTAGTAGTGGCATGTGAGCCTTGAGCTTCTCTTATCTAGTAGAGTTTAATTGACTATGTCAGAATAAACTAGGGACCAAAATATTGGGACAGACCTGTTTTTCAGATTTGGGCTAGACCACTTACTTCCAGTGAAGGGCGATTTTAATGCTTGAGCTTACCAAGGCATTTTGGCCAGTGCCATGCTTCCAGCTTTGTGGACAGTTTGTGGAAGGCCCTTTTCTCTTCCAACATGACTGTGCCTCAGTGCACAAAGCCAAGTGGGAACCAACTGCGTATAAAAGTCTATGTATTTGAAGTCCATGTTGGTGTTATGGTCAGACATCCCATTACTTTTGTCCACATGGTGAATGTGCTCCAGTGCTTTTGGGAATCCCAGTCCTGTCCATGTGAATGCCTGTTTTAATCATATTAATCTTCATCTAAGGGCTTTTGTTCTTAGGTTACAGATATGTATTTTGTGCCACAGAATCTGGGAACTTTTTGTTGGCTGTTTTTCTTCTTTTAGATAGGCTCCATGTTTATGAGCAGCTCTGCTGAGTTCACTTTCATTTGAGAGAACTTCATGAGCTCACACACACAATGAAGCTGATCGAGATAAATCATTATACAATAGTTACAAGTTATCACTGACATTTCTGTGCACAGAGCCTTCTTTGTTCTGTACATTTACTGATTATTACTGACTGATAAGCATTATTCATTACATGACACTACACAGACCAGATCTTGCCAGGTTCTTTTAGACCCTACGCTCTTCACACTGATTGGCTTATATTTAAACTGGCAGGTTGTTATGAAGCTAATTCCACTCACAGGTGTGAGAGATAAGAAAGAGACACATTTTAAACTAGGGGTGTCTTAAAACTATAACCAAGGCTGGTACTACGAACTTGTTTGCTTGGCACAATCAAAACTCTGATACTTTATAGTTTCTCATAAGAGAAACTTCATAAAAACCGGTATCATTAAAATAGGAATAATTCTCTTTATCAGTTTTGTTCATTATATTTTAACATGGTCCACACACAAATTCAAAATCATTTTGTTTAATCTCTTACGATTAATTGGATGGTATACGTAAATGGCCTCTGCTCTGATTGGTTGCTGAAACAGAATGTATTAAAAAGCAATTGATTTTGCAGTGTAGGTTCCATATACTGACCATATGGAGAAAGGACCCAATATTGTGTTTTGAAATTTTAACAAAATTTACACACTGCATCAAAAAATGAGACCTGTTTGACACATCCATCCTCAGTAGGGCCATTACTGTCAAGGTGGAAAAGACCTGGACAGATACCTGTTATCATGCTAGAGATGATGAGAGGCAAAATGACCAGCTTTAGCATTCTCATCAGGATTTCACCCGGGAAGCCAAAATATTGCTTATCGAGTTGTGAGAGAGCAGCATACTCCCGCACCAGCACTCCCAAGCCGATTCCTGTTAAAAGAAAGAGAGAAAACTTCTTAGAAGATTGCAGTGCACCTACCAGCACAGGTTCTAAAACAGTCTTGGCTGGTGTGAGTAATTCAGCATCATTATTATGATAAATCATGGTGACTGTCAGTACACTCTGCGCAACGCTTAAAGATATCTGAAGGACGAGAGAGCTATCTCGTTTGGGATAAATCATGAAAGGTGGAGTCTTTGAAAGCTGTTGAAGATGTTAAGAACATCTATGTCTATTTATAGCAAAGCCATTTGAAATGGGTACAGATCTACTCTGCCACAAAGAATGCTGAGTGCACTGGAAACTGACTGATTAACTCCAAAGGCTTGAATGATGGCCGCTCATGTGATTGACACTGCTTGGCTGAATTAAGGTTGTTCTGATAGTGAAAGAGCCTCCCTTTAGAGTTTATTTCCTCAAGTGTTGACAGCAGTGTGATAAACTCCCACAGCGCTGATGACTGGGCTATGAGATAAAGCAGTGATTTGTAATCAGACACTGAAGAGAACTTGATGTGGCACATGCACATAGGGGCATCAACAATTTTCCAGTAAGCAGTGTTATCAGTTAAGAAGGAATACTCTGTCAGACATTTCCTGCTACAGTTTGATATGTAACTATATCAACCTATAAAGGCTCCATAAAAGAAAAGCTATGAAGAATCTGTGAAAAAGAAACCGGATTGGATTAGTTAGAGTAGATGAGAACAATAGACATATTTTAAATAAATCCAAAAAAATAAAAAAACAAAAATTAAGCAGTTTCCTCTAGGATCAAGAATGTTTTTTGATTCTATTTCTGATTACATTGTGTACTTTAGAGTTTGCAGATTGCAGTTAAATTTCACTTAAACTGTGGTCGATTTGAACAGTTTCTCCCCAATATGTATACTACACTATGGGTTTAATTTTTAAATCAATCCAGTTCTGACAATTTCAACATTCCTTTCTTCATCCCATAAGCAGGCTGTGATAAATGACCATCAATCTATCTATGATTTTAAAAAAGTTTTTTTTTAATTATTATCATTGATTGACCATTTAGAATATGCTTGGCCATCGATATGATATGAGCCCTTTAAAGGGATCTGATCCCACAATTACTCTTTTTGTTTAAATTTCTAGATACATTTGTTGGTTTGGGTTATGAAGTATTCCATCTTTTATTTACCAGCCCTAGGCACACAGGGCTGGAGCGGCTTCAGGTTTTCATTCCAGTGAAGCAGTGGTTCAGCAGACCAGCTGTTCGAAGACTGAGATTATTTGAGCTTGTTTGGATTGCAAACTCGAAGCCACACCAGACCTCTGTGAATGAGACTTTATAGCCCTGCGCTACACTGTATCAGTGAAATCAACGTCCTTCTGTAGTCTACTTCACCAATATGACTGACTGACTGAGCCTTAAAAACAAATGCTCATGGCCTGTCCACCGAGGTGGCAGCATTCTTCCATAAACATTACTGCATGAATTTGCTACATGCTAGTTTCTCACTTGAGTGTGGGAGGCTTTTATTCTGCACCCCAGTGCTCAGAAGAAGCAAGTATGTTTTCACAGACCACTCTTTTTCTTCGCTGTGTGAAAAAAACCAAAAACAATAATTTTTCCCTGCGCAGTGACCTTGAGCTTTAATATTTTTCCACTGACAGGAAAGACGGTGTGGTATTTCATATCTGGGAAATTTGTTCACCAATTAGAACAGGTGTCATTCATTTTATCTCCAACTTTTTCTCCTAATCAGTCTAATTAGTGGAAGAAGGTGAGTTTGAGCTTAACTTTAGTGAAAACCTTCAGCCACATCAGCCTTTTATAGATAAGAATAGTGACCCCTGATCTTTTCAGCCTGCGTTTTCTAGTTGTTAATATGTCTTCGGCGGCTCTTTGATTGCAGTTTACGTCAAAAAACTTGTAATTGTCCTTCAAATGCAGGATAAGCCCAGGTTAATGATTTTCTTGCTTAAACCAGGATTTAAAAAAAAAAAACATCTACAAAAATGTTTTCCTGCCTTTTTAGTGCATGGCACGCTCGACCACAGCCAATACTTCCAGTGTATTTTCTATTAAAACTGTAAAGAACGAAAACATCTGTACAGCATTACTAAATTTTTCTTTTTTTAATTTTGTTTGCTTTATGTTTATTCAACTTTATGCCTATACACTTAAATATAGGTGCTCCAGAGGGTTTGAGAAATGCTGCAAGAAAAAAAACATTCCTTAATGAACTTATTTCAAACTACCATTTGTGATGGTCATTTATAACCAACTGCACTAATGATATTAGAATGGAGGAGAATGGCGGCTAAGCTGTCATCCCTGCTGGACAACATCTCCCAGCCCATGCAGGAGTGGGAGGCTGCTGCACCCTTGGTGTGGGACTGAGAGATTCCGCATGTCTGTCCTTCAAACTGCTTTCAGACTCCACAACAAAAAAATTGACCATACATGCACAGACAGTCACTCCACTGTGTACCTGTATGTGTGTGTGTGTGTGTGTGTGTGTCTGCATGTGTATCTACAGTGTTATATATTCACTCTGTGTATATATACAAGTACTCATTGTGTACACATATAGAACTCGCCGAAGTCTACATTTAGTTTACGTATATTTTACGTACATTAATATATTTTACAAAACAATTATATGGTACTCTTTCCACTTTCTGCCATGACAAAGCAAATTTCCCACTTCTGGGACCAATAAAGGTTTATCTGATCTTATCTTGTCTTATCCTCTATATAGTATTTATACCAACCAATTCTATATGTAGCACAATCTATTCATGTTTTTTCTTTCTACAGATTTTTTATTTTCATTTTAATGTCTCTGTGTCTGCGTGTTGTGGCAACAATTACATAAGCAGTTTCTGCCGGGATCAACAAAGTTTTCTGATTCTGATTCTGATTCAATGAAAAAATTAGTGAATCTAAAGAATTGTTTCAAAATAGAAAGAAGCTTTACATAAGGTCAAGTTCCTTTACCAGTTCCAGTGTTCTTCCATTACATGTATGGGAAGGTTCTTTAGAGGACCAATAATGGTTCTTTAACGGACTTATGCAATAAGTGCACTTTTTAAAGTGCACACTTAAATGCTCAGAGTGTTTGAATGTTAATCATTTATTCCACTCTTTTTGTGTCAAGTCAAACACAGGATTTGGCTCACCTGAGCAATACATTAACATGCTGTTCTTCAATGTACAAGGAGCAGTTAAGAGTGTTGTAAAAAAATACATAATCTCATCATGTGTATAAATGTACATATACACTCCAACATTATACCCACTATCATGCCACTGTCATTGTTCTGCTGGAAATGGTAAATTACCCAAATAATATCTGGTGTGCAGTGGAGCTTTTAATGCTGCTACAATCAGTGTACTTAATATAATGGCATTATACTAGGACAAGCTGTCCATTCTATGCTCTGGCCAAAGACGAATTCTTCCATACCCACTGATGCAGGCTTGCACAAGCTCTATACTTAAAATTGGCGTAATGTTGGCCAAAATCATATTCAGCATAAAGGAACATGAAGAGGGGCACTGGTAATTTAGATTAGCATAATGTTGAGTTTCCTGCATAAATGTCTGGACAATAGAGAGAGATTTGTTCTTGTAGTGAATCAAAACTAGACGGTTTGGAAATGGTTTTAAAAAGGCCACAACTCTACCATTAGCTTAACTGCAAAAAATAAAGATCAGTGTGCTATTTACACATTCATAGTTTGAAAAGATCTGAATGTCAGGCCATGGTCAAATTGGATTTCAGTTCTGCTTTCCAACCTTGCAACTGTTGTGACACAAACTTCGCAAAGTTTTGAGTGAACCTTTTTAAACTCCCCTGCAATGTAGTCACATTACTGCTGTATCATCTAAACTGCCCAGTAAGTGAAAAGCTTCAATAAAAGAACTGTTTAATTGTCAGCCGGGCAATTTAAGAAATGCAGAATAGTGAAATTGCGTGTCTTTATGGGGCTATCAGCAATTGAGAGTATCTTACAAATCACCACAAACAGTCACTGCGCAACATGACTCATGTGTCAGGTGGCAGGAAAGTTTGATAGCCCCTCATTTAAGAGGTCTTTCCTCACAGTACAGAGTCACTATCTGATCTTATCTAATCAGATCTTATCCCAAAGGGATGGGTTAAGATGATTTTGGACATCAATGAGCAAAGTACTCGCTTTACACTCTGCACAATTCATGCTTATCTTAGTTTTATCTGGGTTTTGGTAAAACTAAGATAAGTATGTCTGTCTGTTGGTTGTGACAATCCCATATTTTAATAATGACTGCATAATCTGCATTTATCACATTCATATCACACAAGGATCCTTCACACCACACCACACCATCGCATTTATATGTTCTTGGTGTTAATGTACTGTCCTAGGAAAAAACATTCCAATAATCTTTATATATGGAGAGGTTCCTCAAACCTCAAATATGTTCTTTATGCTCAAATATTTTGTTCAAATAGAACTGACAATAAATGTGGCTCTTATAAGGTATTCTTCTAAAGAAGGCTTTCTGACACCATTAAGACCCAGTGACCAAATTTAGCCATGGGAAACTTTTCAGAAAGTCTGTCCTTTGACTGTCCTTTCAATGTATATTCATTTCTTATAGATTTCCTATAATTTAGTCACCTTGGCAAACCACTGTGCTATTCTTGAGTATGAAAGTGGTTTCAGATCTGTCCTTTGGGACCCTAGACACTGCAAATTTTTGCTCCAATCCAACACATAGGGTTTGGGGGGGAAATGTGGTCGTCCTTGAGGACCAGTTTGAGAACCCCTGGATTAGATGCATTGTTTACAGTGTAAAAGGGTGTTAGATTTGAATGCATGAAAACGTTGCTTTTGTGCTGTTTTACATTGCTGCAATTAAAGTATTTATTTTACTTGAGCAAAAGATTAATTCAGGATGAACTGACTGAGCATTTAGTTTTTATGCATAGAAACACAGATACTATGGAATATAGAATATCTAGTCACATCATCGGTTGGATTCTCTGGACACAGACTCACAGTGATGCATTTCAGTGGTGGATTACCATTAACAGATTAATCTAGACTAGCACTGGACTCAGTTTGTGTGCATCAGACAGCCTTGGGGATTTTTTTTTCATTGTTACACTCTGGTAACAATCTGGTCACGTTTCTCTGTGGTGTCTGCAAAATATGTTCGAACAGCCAGACTGAGAGACACACCACACACACACATGGACACACACACTGAGTGAGGGCAGGAGGTAGCAGATCGGTGATTAAGCACATACACGCTTGCAAATTAACCAGAACTGTAAATGCAAAAAAGAGTCCGGAATGTGACAAAGACATGTTGGCTATTTGATAAGCCTGGAAGAAAGGAGTGATCTGTTATGTGAAATAAACTAAGGGCAATGAGCCGAGAAATAAATAGCATCAATGTGGCATTTTTTTTTGCTAACCTTTCATTTGTTTGTGACCCATTTTCTCATCACAAGCAAGCATTACTCTGCACTGGGAGAAGCAAGGCAGACAGAGAAGGAGAGACAGAGATGGAGTAAGAGAGCTGCACAGAGGGCTGTGCAGCTGCAGAAGGATGGGGGCTCTCCATGCATGCTCAGTGCAGCAGCAGAGGCAATAAAACCATAACAGTCAAAAACAGACATCTGCAAGAAAAGGTAACATCTACAAACAAAACGCTCATATCTGGCCCTACAGAGCAAAGCCGACTGCCTTGCTTTGGCTTCACAGAGCACTGCAGTGTTGTATGAGGCTTACCCAGTAAAACAGAGACGATGGTTGCTATGAGAACCCAGTTCCTCTTCAGAAAGCCCTTCACATCCCTGCCTCGGCGCTCCTTCTTACCCAGCATGTCCATGGTTGTAGTCCAGGGCAAGGCACAGGCGGCTGATAAATAAGACAAATGTCCAAAAAAACAAAAAAACAGGGAAACAAAAGAGCAGTGAGGGAGCTGCTATGGATGCAGAACCGCGGCTTTTATAAAAGAGATGCTGCTGTCAGGTCCAGATGGGTGGGGGGTGGGAGGCAGGAGCTGCCTCTGACTGCTCAGTGAGCGTGAGGCTGAGTGAGCGCAAGTGTGTGCGAGTGTGTGCGCGTCTGATTCACCGCGAAGGAGGCAGCGACTCAGGATTTTCCACTCTTCATGACCTTTGAGTCTACCTGTGGGCAGTGCTCATTTCCCTGGAATGTGACTCTGTATTGAACATTTGTTTTCATGTCTCCCTCTCTATTCATAGCTGGAGAATTTCTAATGAACTTTTCATGCATATGACTGCATCATATGAACATGCTCCCCTGGGTTCCCATTCCCATTATGATGAGATGATTAAGATGATGAATTCTATGAACAGACCTCTTGGTGCAACAATCAAGCTGAGCTGCATGATGAGCAAGAACAATGGTGAATAATGAAGCACACTGCAGGTTCTTCCACCCACGCTGCTGCACAACTACAAAGGTTAAAAAAGGATGCTAAAGAGCCCTTCTCCTCCATTTTTCATGTGTTTTATTTTTCCTTCCTGCTGTGGTCCACTTCTGATGTTTTTGTGGGTTTATGGACCCAAAACAGCCACAATTAATTTTTAAACCACCATTTTCCCACCTCTATTCATCCATTAAAAATAAACATGCTGTTGCTGTCGGTGTCCCTTTAAGAGCGATGTATGTAAATGATCTGTGTCCCGGATTGGCTCCTCATCTCTTTCAAAAAGCAGTCTGGCTGAAACACTCCTTATGACATCAGCATGAATGAGTGCAGATGAATAGTACATTTGGAGCCATATAAATAAAGGGCAGTACATGACAGTACATTTGGTGCCAGAGAAATAAAGGGCCAGAAGATTTCATACATGTTAGGCCTTCTAAAAAAGTGCAGATACAAGGATTATTATCCAAGAAAAGATCTTTTCAATTAGATGGATAAAGCCTCTTCTGTCATAATGTTGTTGTCTAATACAATCCATGGCTAAATGGATCTATTTTCAACAAAAAAACTATTTTATCAATTATCATTGCAATCAGGTCAAGAGCCTAACCACTCAGGTGTTCACATGCTACAAACTGTACTGTCTCCTAATCCAACAAACAACAGTTAACCATTTTTTCAGAGCTCTTGTTGATTTTTATTGGTATGCCACACTCTTGACTGGGTCAGCGAATGGAAAAAGGCCATGAATAAATATTTCAGTCCGTCAAATTACAGCCAGCAAATACAACTAATAATATGGTGTTAATCCAAAGCTATCAGGCAATTTGTCGCAACAAATAACACATGAACAAAATATTGCATGTTCATAGACTTTTAAAGCATGTCAGTGGTGTGAACAGCCTTTAAAAAACTAGAACTGGATATTTTTACTGCTAAATCAAATGGGACTTTTGTGAGCTGAAATAAATAAAGGGGCTGCAAGTTTATGCCTCCTATACACTATATGTGTGTACAGTATTGGTACAGCTGACTGTTATACCAACAGGGACTTCAGCGTCATTGCATTCAAATACAAATACAGACTTTAATATGGAGTCTGTCCCCTTTTGCTGCTATAACAGATTCCACCTTGGAAGGCTTTTCACAAGATTTTGGAGATTTTGTGGGAATTTGTGCCCATTCATTCTGAAGAGTATTTATGAGGTCAGGCACTGGTGTTGGATGAGAAGTTCTGGTTCACAATTTCCATTCCAGTTCATCTCAAAGGCAATGGATGGGGTTGGAATCAGGGCTCTGTGAAGGTCAGTCAAGTTCTTCTACACTGAACTCATCCAGCCATGTCTTTATCACAGTCATACTGGAATAGAAAAGGTTCTTCCCCAAACTGTGTCCACAAAGTTCAATGTTGATTTTTGTCCTACAACAGAAATACAACCCTTTACTTCATGAATACAACCAGAATGTTTTGCTTTAGCTGGTCTATTTATAAAAAAAAACACAAATTACACTGAAAATGAATAGTAAAATAGTAAAATGTCCTGACCAGCGCACTTACAAACATCCACCTATTCCACTGATGACAGTCTAGCCCTGTCCAGTTGTGGTAAAGTTATAAAGAGGGTATCAATACAGACTGATACTTTAATTAGACAGGGATCCAATCAGAACAGAGGTAATGTATATGAATCAGTGTTACATATACGATAACAAAAACAGCATGTTTATATCTAAGGGATAACAAGAGGTTGGAAATGGTCATGTAAAATTCTATTACTTTTCTAAAGGGAAAGAAACAAATACAATAATAATACAGGGTTTGGGCACTTTAACAACACAATGATAAATTTTGTAGCAATCCTGAACCAGATGGAACTCATATTGTGAAGAACACTGCCCCCATCTGCACCAGATCATATAATGCAGGCTCCACTTCTGATAGTACAATATTACACTAAAAGTGTATATTTAAATGAACGCATAAAGAAATACGTCAGTCTATTGAATAAATTAACCTTACCACATTTCATGTTAAAGATTGAAATGATCTAAAGTCTAATTGTGATAACAATAAAGTATCCAATCTGTATTCACTAATATGTAGGCCAGAATAACAACTGAATAACTACAGAAAGTATTATCAGTTATTAGTTATTAAACTAGTCTGAAACAGTTAAATGTATTGGAGTAATTAACAGTAGTGTACATTGCGTGAGCATGTTGGTTTGAATGGTATGTTTAAACCATATTTTATCCATGTTCTTCTATGTTGATAATGGGACAAGACAATTAAAAAAACCAGTAAAGTCTCTCCATCAGCCAAAGTGAAAAAAGTGAAAGAAATTAAGTCACATATTTGTAAACAACCAGTCATATTGTATTGCTGAATACTGGTTAGCTGATGTTCTCCAGAGAGTTAAATCCTGAAATACAGTGATGACATCCTCAAAAAACTCCATAAAATGTGTTGTTTTCTGAATAGAAAAAAAACTGGTTAAATGCATTTTGTTGGTTAAGCATGTAGTTATAATATTTCCACTAATTATAAACTTTGGTAAGCTGCTGTCTTGTAATGTCCAAATTTTAGTTCAATATTTGGAATCTTCATTAAATGTTCTGACAGACTGAAAATCAGACGGAAAACTGACATTGGCTAGAATGTAGCTTTGGGGATACAACTGTAAACCATGAATTCCAGTGCGATCTTCCCTGTACTTCATGTGGTTACAGAAAAAATACAGCCCTGATTAAAATTACTGGCATGCCTAATTAACCAAATTTGTACAATCAGAATAATTAATGAAAAGTCCAAAGTAAAGGAACAGCAGCAACAAAGAACAAAAACAGTGAGAAAATGTGTGAAATTACCGGTACACTTTTGATAAGTTTAATTTCTTCAAAAAAACAAACAAACAAACATAAAAAACAAGACTCACCTGTGAGTAATTTTCAGTGTTCCCACAACCTGGATCTAACGTGATAGGTTCCAGCCCCCTCTGACCCGAGTGAGGGATAAAGAGGTAGAAAATGGATGGATGGACGGATGGACTGAGACACTTAATTAAAAACTTAACAATTAAAAACTTAACAATTAAAAAGGCTACAAAGCAGTCTGCTAAGATCTTAAAATCCTGTTTCATAATGTTATGGAGTTTCATAGTCATAAAACCGACATTTTCAGGGTGTAGTGTTAAGAAGGAAATTTGTAAAAGCAGGTGGAAATTATGAAAAAAAAAACGTTGCAAGATATCTAGAGAACTGATATGGAGCGGTCTGGAATGCTGGTTTCTGTTCGAACCATGCTTGACATACTATTTCAAGAGGGGCGCAATTATGGACAGAAAACAGTAAAAGACAATACTAATTCTTGCAAAAACTTTCACAGACAAGCCACAGTGTTTCTGGGGAAATGTTTTATAGACAGATAAAACCGAAGTAGAGCTTTGTAGGAATGCTGCATAACGAAAAGAAGCTATATGGTGGAGGAAGCTATATGGTGCTGTGTTGCTGCTTTATTCCCTTTCATATTAGATTCACTGGATGTATCAATGAAATAATGATTGAAATGTGTTACTCGCTGTCAGATAATTAGGGGGCTCAGCAGAACAAATAAATAGGAAAAGACGGACTTTTTTAAAACTGATCAACAATGAGTCCTGACCTTAATCCCAGCAAAAACTTTTGGAGACTGCTAAAATTTGCCATGGATTGCCGTTGCTTCTAAAGGTTATTCAAACAAATGGCAGCGTCTGGGGTGTTTTTTGCGTTTGTGTCATTTCACAGTTGTGACTTTGGATTTTTCAGTACAATGTACATTTTAATAAAATGTTGTGATTGATTGGTTCATTTGCATCAGTTTCCAATGTTTATATGAACAGGCCTGTAGTTGTTTAAACAATGGATATTGTTTTAAAAAGGCCACTGAGAAGTGTTCAGTGCAATATTGGAAAGAGTTAAGTAATCCAAATATAAAACTCTCCAATTTTTATTTATTTATTTATTTATTTATATTTTACTCTTAGCAAGCAGCTAAGTAGACACCTTTCTCTACTTCACATTAGATAGTACAATGGATGGCCTTTGGGGGGTACCATTTCACAGTCCCAAAGAAACCAATTCCATGATACAGGGTTTAATGTTTAAAAAAAATGTCCGTTTCTGGTTGCAGAAGAAACTTCATGCAAATACATCACGTGACGTGTATAAAATGGCATGTGAAAATACCTGGACTGTCAGAATGAGCTACTGTCTAATCAGATTATAGAGAAATAAGATCCCTGTTAAACTCTTAAACCCCTATGAACTACTGAGAAACTCTACGGACAAAAGTATTTTGTCTGTATTACTAAATTCAGATGGTCCCTCTTATTTCCAGTAAAAGGCTACCTTAATGCTTCAGCATATAAATATATTTTGGACAATACCAGGCTTTGAACTTTGTGAACACACTAAGTAGATTTCTATTCCAGATTTACTGTATCCCTGTGCACAGAGAAATGACCTTAAAAACATGGTTGGATGAGTGTAAAAACACACAAAGCCCTGACCTCCACCCCATCTAACACCTTTGGGATGAAACGGAATGGAGATTGTGAGCACTGCCTTCCAGTCCAACATCAGTGCCTGGCAACATAAATGCTCTACAGAATGAACTGACACAGAGACACACTAAAATCTCTTGGAAAGCTTTTCAATAAGTATGGAAGTGCTGCAAAGCGGACCAACTCAACATAAACGTCTGCTAATGCAATGTCACTAAAGTCCTGCTCGTGTAATGAATAGGCGTCCCAATACTTTTGACCATAGGATGTATAGTAAAACACATTTGTGGATTACCGGTACTTATTTATTTGTCTAAATGAGAGGGCCTCGGTGTCTAGCTCACACATCGTGGCTATCAAACCACGGGGTGGGATCAAGGGGGCGTGGTGCGAGTATACGTCATGTATTTTTACCCACTCGTTGAAAAGAGGCCGTGTTCTGTGTTCACCATGAACCAATCATAGAGAGAGGGGGCGGGACTTCGCCACGGCTCGCTCTCTCGTCTCTAAAGTGGAGGAAGTGCTCAGTTGGGCTGCTGTTTTCATGGACGTGTGTGCTCGTCTCTACGGATAAAAATATTACATAATCGCAGGCATCGGTGCAGAGTGGGGGTGTAAGGATTTTCGCACCGCCTGGCGAGCACTCTGGTCATCCATCTGCATCTTGAGCCGAAGGGGAGCGGAGGCGAGTGGGTTAAGGTGGGCCTTGCCCGGATATCTGACAGCGCCTCCTGCCAAATCAGTCCAGCCAGCAAGACCACCAACTCAAACATCTCCACACCTTCACCTTTGGTCTCAGAATAGCACTAACAGCAGAGGAGCACAGGACTAAAGCCCCCTACACAAATGGGTAAGTGTTGCCATTTTTCCTGCAGGTATAGAGATGTGTTTCACTGTTGGGCGTGATTTACCACACACTCTCTGACTGCTGAGATCTGGATGCTCGTCCCTTCTGTGGAGCCTCTCATCGGCCAGCCATGCTCCAGCCAGGATCTACACCTCACCACATCAAACTAGAATATACACTATACTACATTACATTATACTACATTAGACAAGACTAGACTATAACATACTACTCTAGACTAGACTACACAAGACAACACTACTAAATTAGAATACACTATATTATACCTTGATAGAAAACAATATACTTGATTTGACTACATTGTACTAACTTCACTATTTTGACAGCCATAGACTAGAATGCACTAGACTAAACTGCGCTAGACTAGATCACACTGTATTTGATTTGATTGCATTATAGTAAGCTGCACTAGACTACATT
>JBBMFX010000011.1:10978464-10990052 GCA_037832545.1 Rhabdalestes septentrionalis
CATTATAGTAAGCTGCCCTAGACTACATTATACTATACTATATTAGGCAACATTTTATTAGATTAAACTACACCATAGCAAACCACACTATGCTAGACTACTCTACACTTTACTAGACTACACTATACTAGACTATGGTACACCACATTATAGTGGAGTAGATTACACTAGAGAGCACTACACTAAAATAGCCAACAATTTACTTGATTAGACTGCACTATTCTATACTACAATATGTTCGACTTCAGTGTTCTATACTACACCACACTACACTAAACTACAATTCACTATACTACACAATTCTAGACAACTATAATTTATTAGACTATTCTGTGTTAGATAACTCTACACTAGACTATACTAGACTAGATTCTACTGGACTACACAGTACTGAATGAGTCTATAATATACCAAATTACACTATTCTTGACTACACTATACTAGACCACGCAATGCTACACAACACTACGAGACTACATCACACTATACTAGACTACAAGATACTAGACAAGACTCGCTGTATGAATTAACGTGCTTCTGGTGGCTGTGTACTATTTTGACACTGCTTGGTAAGATAGTAGGCTGTCCTATACACTTTAGTAGTAGGCGGTAATGAAAACAGCCAGTTTTGGTCAAGGGTCTCCCTCTGCACGGATGTCCGTTACTGTGGCAGGAGGAAGAGGAGAAAGGGAAAAAAACGCAGGAGCTCAATATTACGGTGTTCATATTTGGCCTCACGGTGCACACTGTACTGGAGTGAGTCCATGGGCACCGCGTCCCTGGTGGGTTCTGATGTAACTACAGGTTTACGAGTGAAAACACACTGGAGTCAGGAGCTTGGTCCTGGGGTGGAAATGCAGCTAAATGAGTGCAGCTAACATGCTAACGACAAATTCTCCCCCACGGTGCGTTTAAAAACACGCACCAGCGTGACCAGAATGACCAATGTGTTTTCTATAACCAGCCTGGATTGGACCCTAGTCGTTAAAAGGAAGAGCCTGGTGGTGGAGATCTATATTTAGATGGGTAGGACCTTCAGGGATCTTCCAGTTTGTGCTCTATCGTGTTTTTCTCCTTAAGATCGAGACCGAGTAAACGATAACTGACAGGGATTCGACAGGAGAGACTTTTAAATACTCTCTCTATCAGTAGATTGTCGTTTTGCTTGGGATGTGAAAACGAGCATAAACGTCAGAGTAATGTGTGGTGAGTGTGCTGAAGAGAGGGATAACTCATCCACGCCCTGCACACACACCCATATGGTCTAGGATGGGTGGATCAGGGTTTTCTCAGCAACCCTGGTTATGAAACCTGTGAAAATCTTAGATGTTCTGCCTTTCTCCCTTTAACAAACTTTAAAACATCTCTTTCCAACCTCTCTCATTCATCTCACATTTACTCTATTTGGACAAACATATTGGGACACATGCCCATTATACAAACATGTCTTTTTTATGCCATTGCATTTAAATACATAGACTTACATTCAAATCCATGAATTTTGTCCTCCTTTGCAACTATAACAGCTTCCACTCTTGTTTAAAAGCTTCCCACAAAAGGCTTTCTCGCAATCCCTCTTCCAGTTCATCCCAAATGTCTTGGATAGGGTTGAAATCAGGACTGTCATGAGTTGTTCCAAACCAAACTCATCCAACCATGTCTTAATGGAGCATGATTTGTGCACTGCGGCACATTCAATCTGGAATAGAGTAGGTTCTTCGCTAAACTGTGTCCATAAAATTGGAAGCAGGGCGGTGTCCAAAATGTCTCGGTATACTGAATCATTAAGATTGGGGTCTAGCCCAAAGCCTGAAAAACAGGTGTGTCCCAATACTTTTGTCTATATAATATAGTTTACACATACACACACCTTTTGGTTGATTTCCTCACAGGGTGATGCTCTGTTCTTCTTAAATCTCAGTGATTATTAGACTTGGCACAGGGGTCCAGGTGTTCTGTCACTGCCTGACAGTGTGTCACTTGTTGTTTGAGCAAAGTCACTAGGTGATGTCTCTGATTCGGAGGGCATAATCTTTTTCTTGTTTAAGGGTCAGTTCAGGCTAGGAAAGATGTGCATGGTGTACGTGTTAGAGACTCATATCCCTGTTTGAGAAAGTGTGGACAGTGTCAATGTTAAATGACCCTCACTTAAGGGCAGGATGTTATAAAGCTAGACTGCACAAACCAGGTAATGTATATTGATTACGTTGCTGCATATTTGGTGACTGTAATTGCTTTAAAGTGTATAAAGAATGTGCTGGTTGATCTGTGATCAGTAATACTTTAATGCGGTTAGATTAAATGGATAAATTAATAAAAACATGCTGAACTGTGATTCGTTAGGATATTTGTAGCATGCATATTAGAGTTTCCAGGATTGTGATTGGTTGCTTCTTATTTGCATATTAGAGAATACTGCAATTACAGTATTGCAGAGTCAGTATCACCACACATGTAATGGAGTGTGCAATCTTATTTTAAAACAAAAAAGGAGTTCCACCGGGAAATGGGCCCTGCTGTCACGTGTCTGATGTCTTAAAACCAGCCTTAAACACTTTGCTTTTGGCAACTATGTCACATTAATCCCCAATGAATAGTCCACCAGCTGTTGCCTGTACTTGGATTGCCACCATATCTTCAGCACGAGCTGTGTTTGTGTTCACTCTTTCAAATGCAGCAAACCTTCCCACATACTTCTGCGGCGGCTGAGCATGAACACAAGCAGGTTTGTGCTGGCGTGGAAGAAACTCCTGCCAGCTAGTCTGGCACAGCTGAGAATATACTAATTGTTAAATGAATGTGACTCCTTTCAGATCATTGTTTGGCCAGGGCTTGAGGAGGGCATGCTTACAAACTAAAGGTAGTCTGATTGCTAGTGTCCGTGGTAGAAGTTCATTTGATGGTGTTGGGCGGTGGATCAGTTTTATTTTTCCAGTTTACTACCACAGCATGTGTACTTAGCTGCCCATTGTTGACTTGAGGGAATGTAGACTTCCAGCTAGGTCTGAAGGGGCTATATTTGATCATCTTTGATCAGATTCTGTTACATGAAGTTTGGATAGTCTAGCTGGGGTTTCCCATTAATCACCATACTAATAGCAGCCCTGGGAAGTAAAACACTTATGGTCTGTAGTTTTCGTGACTGATCTGATACCAGTTTTACTGCCAAAGGGGAGATTTTTTTTGTCATTTTCTTTTCTTTTGACTGGGGCCGGTGTAAAGGGATGGTGTTCCCTTGCAGCCCCCCCCTCCCCCCCCCCCCCTCAAACCAAGCCTTAATCTAAGAGACAAGCAAAAGGCCACAGTACTTTTGATGTAAGTCAATGTTTGCTGTCCTGACCAAATCCTGTCTTCTCCAGAGTGCTTGGACCCTTACCAGTACCACTGGTACCAAACCTGTAACCAAACCAAAATCTTATTTCTGGTGTGAAATTAAAGAGTTTAATGTAGTGGAAGATCAGGAGGGAATGTGAAGACACTGTTGGCAAACACAACACTAGCCTGTTCAAATGAAGTGCTGTATTTATTTATGCTCTCTCCTCTAGAATATTAACGTAAATGTAAGACGCTGTGAAATAACCCAGTAATTCCTTCTGCATCATGCAGGCCAGACGGCTGTGTGTGCTCATGGCCATTTATTTTAATCAGAAAGCCTTAGAAGAATCCATTTTTGCAATGTGCTCTCTGTCATTATTCATTTGCAGAGAGTCGCCTCCCTACCGTACGGCTGTGCTCAAATCATTCTTTGTTTGTCTTGTTTATTATCAGGTCAGGATTAGTCTTGCAAGCTCCGTGTGAGCCTGATATTGCATCTGTAGCACCCAGTGGTTTCAGAGGTTGAGCCTATTGGAATATTCTGTTTCCCCCGTATGTCCTTAGCTCTGAGATCATTGGTGGGACTCTTGTAATGGGTTCTGCTCTTGCCTTATACGTGCAGTGACAATCTCTACTGCGAAAAGTGTCTTCAGCAGCTCCATTTAAATGATTTGATTGTCTTCCCTTGTGACCTTGTGACATCATTAGAGGCACCGCATGGCCATTGGAAAAGTAAAAGCTGCGTCAGAGTAATCATCTCTTCTGTGCCCCCAGGGGGCCCTCGATGAGTGGGTCTGATTGTGGTATTAGATGGTATTGTTCCGATAACTGGTTTGCATTAATGCTGATTGGCCAACAACTATAAAATATTTTTAACCTCAGTACCAATTCTGGAAACGAAGTTCTTAAAACGAATGTTTCTGATTCTGGAAATGTTAATGAATCTGATTCCTTTAACATCTTTTAATGAATTACAAACTGCTAGTGGGTGTGGCACTTAGCAGAAATAGCTTCAGGCTAATCGAGAAGCACTGACACTTGTGAGATATTTCAAAAAGATACTGATTTTGAAACAAGGTTTCCTTTTGACTTATGAGTGGTAACACTGGCTACTGAATGAACTGAATTCAGAATGTCTTACTCAGTACTATGATTTAGTTAAATTGGTGAATTTCATTACCCAGCCTGACCTAAAACTCTGTGGTTTATTATAACATCTTCTGAAAATATTTTTCTGAAAGCTGTCTTGCCACATTATGGTTATTGTGTCAGAGGACACTGCATCCATCAATTTGAACAGATCCAGGTTTGTGACTGAAACTGCTTCTTTGACAAATGTGTTTCTTGAAATTCTGAGCTTAATGAAACAGATGCAAATGTGTTTTAAATACTCGACCATCTTGAATTGTGTTTTCCTAGCAGATAACCTAAGTGAAGCCCTGAAGACCCTGAAGCTCTCCTCGGCAGACAGTGCCTCAGACAGTGTGGAGAGCTGCCTGGACTGCCTGCTCAAAGCCTTGGCCCACAACAGTAAGGCTGGCTGCCTCCTGTATTACTTCCCTTCACTTCATTTCATATCTGTGATGATGAGAAATAACAAAGTGGAAGCTGTTGTTTGTTGTTCAGCATTTAAAAGATTTATTTAAAAAATTCACATTAATACAAAAACCCTGAGGCTGGAAATTTGGCGCAGTTACTATGTTGACCTTGGTATTTAAAACTTAACTGATGATTGCTAAGTAATAATGCCCAGATAAATTCTTCACCGAAGCAAATTTCGTAAAACACTAGGCTGAAAAGCAAAAATCCAAAGTTAATTTGCTATTTAATTCGTTCTTTTGAAATTACATTCTAAACATACATTATATGAATTAAAAACCATGTTTGTTGTTGCTAAAATTTTGATCAAACCTCCTTTTGACAGTTAACCTTGAATACAATTACATTGATTACAAATTGCTTGCTACTGTCCCTGGTGGAAACTTGTTAACTTACTTGCTGCAAAACCAAAAGATTTGTTTAGTGTTAGAATATGACACTTCGTTGTAGAAGTATTTTTGGCCAGCATTTTTTTCTTTTCCTCAAAAATTTTTTTTTCTTGAGACTGAAATTTTGCATAATTTTGCCTTATTTTAGTGTCTGATAAAACGTATAATGTTTATAATGATACATATGCACATATACATATAACAACTTCAGCAATTATGATTATGGTTGTCTTGCATCTAGCAAATATTAATGGCAGAACGCTACAGACATTCAGACAGTCTGATATTAGGATGATAAACTAGGATTCTAACATAATAAGGACAGTATCAGTTTGTGGCAAAAAGTCTTTTCCCTTAAAAAAAAGCTTGTGACATCTGTGTAGTTGTAAAAATATTACACTGGTGTACAAATATTACAAATGTACACTGTGTTTCTCTGTTTCTCTTTGGACTTGGATCCTGGTCTTGGTCTTTCTGTTCTGGGAGTGTTCTGCAATAACGCATGAAGTGTTCAACTTCTCATACCTGTCCAATAGATGGCTCGCATGCAGTCCACTCCATCAATATGAGCAGTCCTGCCTTGTAGCGCGTGTGCTGCTTTGATGAATGTAATGGTTGACCGCTCGAGGCATTTAATTTATTTGTAGATCTTTCTGTGGCCTGAGAGGTGCTGCAGTAGTGATGCTCAGGACAGTCATAAATTATTATGGAGCTTGTGCAGTGTGCAGGGGGAGCCAGGTCTTTCAGCTCTCGCCTGCTAGCCACTCCCACTCCCACTCTCAGCACATGCCTGAAAATCAGCTGCTACAGATTTTAAAGATTGACTGAGAGTGTTTTCCTTAAGATCCAATGCTGCCTTGTTGTATGTCACAGCTGCCCCCACACCGATTCAGCCTCAGCCTGAATCTCTTATAAATAAACAATATGAAGTTTTGCAGTTGACCTTGCATTGGCAAGATATTTGTTGATGTACATTTTTGTTTCACAGTTCAGTCAACATAATTTTATGTAAATATTCAATGAATAAATTTTTTCTTCTGTCAAATGAACATTCATTTCAATAACGCATGAAGTGTAAACGAACAATTCTTCGTTTGTACACTTATTATTGTTCAAAGCATGCCATTGTGTGTTTTGAATGGAAAATAGAGTAAATGCTTATCTGGATCAGTCAAGTCAAATGAACAATTAATTGGTTGGTTTGTTTAAAGAAGATTTTTTGCATGATAAAAAAAAAAAAGAATTCAGTCTCTGCATGCTGTTTATTATTTGTTGTTCTCTCGTTGCAGATGTGGAAGCCAGTGAAAAGATCCGGGAGATTGGTGTGCTTCCCATGATGCCTTCTTTGCTGGCCACACAGAATTCCTGTACATCCAAAGTAGCCAACATCATAGCGGAAGTAGCCAAAAATGGTGAGCTCTTGGTCAGTTTTCATTGACATTTCCATTTCATCTGGCTCCTGTTATATTTTAATAATTCATACCTACCAGTAAATCATTCAAATGGCCATCGGGATCTTACCTTTTTGATAAGCGCTTTGTAGTGATGAAGTGTGTTCTTGGCCGATAAGAACTAGATGAGAAATTTTAGGTTCCGGCCTAGATCAGGATTTTCTTGGGCAATTATAAAAGGCAGCATCGTAGCCTCAGTTCTGATCAGAGCTGGGATAAATGCAAAGGTCGCAAATTTCAGAGGCGTTTATTCTCTTACATAGCTGTGTCATACCATCCAGCCCACAGTGTATTATTTTCTGTTTTGTTTTTGCCAACTCCACAATGCTGGCCCTCCTAGTCTGACAACAGATGGAGCTTGCCTGACTAACAGACGGAACGATATGAAGTATTATGTCTCCTCCCTCTGCTTCTCTGGCAGTACCATCCCTATCTGAACCGTTTACTACTTTAAGTGTAGCATGGGGAATAGCTCAGCCTCAGAAGAAAAATGAAAATGTATCAGGTATTGAGCTGTTACTTCATTTGTCATCTTCACTAATATGTAATATGCCATTGCAACATATATGCAGAAAGGATGATGTGTTGTATGGGCTTGTTAAGTGGTGGTTAAATAAAAAACAGTGGCGTTTAAGAAAATATCCTTCTAAAAATATGACTCTGCCTTGGAAGACTTAATATGCAGGCCCTTGCTCCCCAAAGTGCAGACACAGCCATGCTGTTCATGACAGCTTGGCAGGCAGACTATACTGGTAGACTGTTCTTTTTTTGAAGATTTTTTTGCAGCCTCGTTTTGTTGAGTAAATCTAAGTGTTTTGAAGCAAGCTTAATACTCTGTGCTTCTGACAGTGTTAAGACAGTGTTAAGTTTCATGATCAAATCAGTTTCCATGTCCATCATCGGTGTTTTGCCATTGATTACCTTTTACACACAAAGAAAGGGTTCAATGTTGATTACATGTTAGGCAACAAAAAGTGTCGAATATACACAAGATGCTGTCAGATTATTATTATTGATTTGTACCTAGTTTTCAGTTCAGAGTTTACAAGGTGATATTCTGCTGAAAGTTGATTGAGTAGTTATTGGGGACAGTGTCCATCTCATTGCCCAACCGACTTATGAGACTATTGTGTGTGTGATGTATGAACATAATGTGGGCGGAACTGTTAAAACAATGCAGTTAATTGCATTAAATGGCAATGGCATAATTAACATGATGTAGTTAATATTAACCCTCTGCAAGAAGTGCATTATCTCATATTGTCTGCACATTGGCTGATATCAACCGTGATGCACTTTTGCATTGTGATTTACTGCAAGATGTACATTCGAAATGTAGGAGATTTTGTTCGAAACATTAAATGAGTGATTTTTTTTTTTACAAATTTGGACTAATCTGTGTTGTGAATTTCATGATTTCATGCTATTTAAATAAGCTACTAATTAATAATTTTAGAATAACAAAAACATCAGTTTGGCAAATATGCATTACTTTACATTATGACTTCTGGATAATTGAAAGCTTTGGAAATATTTCAGTGTTTTTCAACTGTGCATGTACTCCAGCAGTGTGGGTAGGATTTTTAAAAAGGCTCAGGTTGGTTCTGGGTATGTAAAGGAGGTCTGAGTGTGTAGAGCTGAGGCAACGGACTGAGTGGACACTGGGAAGTCAAATCAGTCGTCAGTCAGTTGGGCTTGAACAGTATCAGAATCAGCTGTCATTTTTTTCTTGTCAAATATTTAAGTCACGAAAATAATTACTCTCTCTCATACGGAACGTCTTGGCCTTCACCCTTCTGCACCGTGTTCTGTTACTTTATACTTCTTCACTTGTGCAGAGTGTGTCTGTTCAGTGCTTTTAGGCTAATTACACAAGCACTTCTTTAGCCCACACTTAAGGAGGCCTGCAAGAGGAGAGGTTAGGAGTGAATGGAGTTTGTGAAAGATAAAAAGATTTAAAATAATGAATGGGCTTTTAGCAGCGTGCAGGGCAGCTAATGACGAGAGCCTGCTTGTGTGCCAGGGCTTTGGCAGCTTCCTGCTGGCATGTGGTGAGCGGCATTCCGCTGGGAACATCTGTGCTTCGTCCATTTGCGGCTTTAGCACTTTGGGGACCTTGTTTTTTTTTCGTAGGGAAGGGGGACTTTTTAAAGGTCCTTTAATTGATGTCCCATTTCAGAATGTCCTTGAAATCTGGCCAACAATTAAAACAAACCGCTACTGAAAGAATAAAGATGCGCCAGATGCATCCTCCACTGGCTTTAGCTCGCCGACCAGCTGTAGTGCCGCTTGATTCACTTTGTCAGCATCTCTAGGTCTCAAGCTCGCTTTTTACACCTTTTTTTCCTAAGGTTTCGAGAGTGACTTTCCTCATTATATACAGCTGCAGCTGTGATTTTGACAAGAACATGTTCAACAACCTGCAGCAGCATAGCTATAGTTAATTAGCAAAGTGTTGTTGGGTTTATACTGAAAGTTTTGTTTGTGTTATAATAGTTTTGAATAAGCCACTGTTATTTGATTAGAATATATATTTTATTTGTTTATTAAAAAGCATAGCACAGTTGAAAAGTACAGCATATCACGTTTCATTGCTCCCGAGCTCATTGGTTACCTTTCACTTAAGACATAGGAGACCACATTTTCTCAAAGGCAGCGTTCACTCTACAGTTGAAGAGCAAACTCTGTGTTCTTCTGCAGTGTCGTGTGTTTGTCAGGTCTACTAGCCATATTTTAACAACAGGTGCTTCTTGTATTTCCATATTTTTTGAATAACCTTTCTTGCTTCTATGAGCGCATGAGCCAGAAAGGTTAACTAATTGTAATAATGGTTTGGAGAACTAAATTTGTAGAATTTCAGACAGTAAGACAAAAAATCCAGTGTCAAGTAGTTCAGTGTCTGTTTTGAAGTTGAAGTCGGTCCATTGATCTACATCTATAATGAAAGGGTGGGAGCGGAGACTTTGTATGTGAATGTGATTGTGAGAGTGTGTTTGTGTGTGTGGGTGAGAGAGTGTGTGCACAAGTGAGTGTGTGTGTAGAAGTGAAATATTCTGCTCCCAAACTCATATATATCTATATATATATAATTTTTTTAAATTTATGATTATATACTGGTAATTTATTTTAAAAAATAAAATAAGTAATCTTTCCAGCTCAGTCATCATTCGAAATGTATATATCTAATATTTTTTGCCGTTTGCTAGACCCACTCGGCGCTTTCAACATCTTCTTAGCATCTAGTGGCATCTTGGCAATGTCTTCCTTGGTGAATATAACCGATTATAAGGGTTCTAAGTTTAAAGGTTACGTTCTTTTTGGAATCAGTTATAATTGGTCTGGAATTATCAAACGTCTAATAGACAAACACCCTAACCCTAATCCTAACCTCCTAGAACAGGACTAAGATTGACTTGGCTAGGATTTTATGGTCAGAATTTAAATATATACACTATATGGACAAAAGTTTGGGACACTTGACCATTGCACCAACAGGAACTTTAATGATACTGCACTCGCATACATGGTCTTTAATATGTAATTGGTCCCCCATTTCAACCTTTAAGAGCTTCCAATCTTCTTGGAAGGCTTTAAACAAGATTTTGTATTTTCTGGGGGAATTTGTGCACATTCATTTTGTAGAGCATTTATGGAGTTGGACAAGAAGCCCTGGCTCGCAATCCGTGTTCCATTTCATCCCAAAAGGTGTTGGATGTGGTTGAGGTCAGGCCTCTGTGCCATTCAGTCAAGTTCTACATCATCAAACTCATCCAGCCATGTCTTTATGGAGCTTGCTTTGTACACTGGGACACAATCATGCTGGATTAGAAAAGGTTCTTCCCCAAAGTGTGTCCACAATGTTGGAAGCAGGGCGTTGTCCAAACAGCCTAGGTATGCTGACGCATTAAGATTGATTGTAATCACTGGAAAAAAGGGGCCTAGCCCAATGCTGACCAACAGGTGTGTCCCAATATTTTTGTCCTTTTTGTGTAGTTCAGTAAGACTCCAATTCGTCTGGGTCTTTTTTTGTATGACAATGATTATAATAAATATGTACATTTTTATTCAGTTAATTGTCAATCGAACATTCATAGCCCTGTTTTCAGTCAGTGCCAGTGGTTAGTGTATGTGTAGGTTAATTTAAATGATCTCTGTCTCTTTCCCCAGAGTTCATGCGGAGCCCGTGTGTGGAGGCGGGGCTCATACCCCCTCTGGTTCAGCTGCTCAACTGCAAGGAACAGGAAGTTCTGCTTCAGACGGGTCGGGCCTTGGGCAACATCTGCTACGACAGTCGTAAGTACCTCTCACCAGCCCCCACCTCGATCACACCTACTCCTAGCCTGTCTTAGAGGAGCCATTTCAGAGCCTGCAGGGAAACTCTAAAGAGTATTAGCGGAGAAATGATGCAGAGTCACAGCAGTTTGATAAAATGGAGAATGAGGCAGATGCCATGGCCTTTTTGTGACTCATTACGGTTTGTCTTTTTGGAGCACAGCAAATAACTCCATCTCACCCACTCACTTACCTTGGCTTAATTGCTTTGTTACTATGGAGTATCTAATGGATTTGATTCAATATGTGAATTCAAGGTACAGAAATAATATCCACCAATCATTTGTGCTCTGCTTACTTCTTTTACCTAATTAGCTGCATTCCATGCATGTTAACTAGACTTTTGCTTTCATGGTAACTTGTTGTGATGGGAATAACAGCGCTATAATTAAATGCCTTTTTTCAGTAACGAGTAATCAAACCATTTACTGTTTCCCCCGTTACAACGCCGTTACCGTTACTGACAATAAAATGCGCGTTACTATAACTGAGAACACTGAAG
>JBBMFX010000011.1:10995925-11007747 GCA_037832545.1 Rhabdalestes septentrionalis
GGTCCAAAAATTGGTTCCCCAACTGTATATATATATATTGTGTGTGTGTGTGTGTGTGTGTGTGTGTGTGTGTATCTGTTGGTCTTCGCAGATGTGAAGTTCCTGAAACTAGTTCTAGGTCACTGTTGGATGGGTAGTTTGTAGATTATTCCAGCAGTGACGCTGGGGTGTTTATAGACTTCAGCAATGCCCTTATGGAGCTGATAAATGAACATTTTTGAATAAAATCGCACACACTCTTTTCCTTCCAAGTATACTTTTCATTTTTAGAGTTCAATTAAAGATGTCTTTAAAGCATTCTGATGAAAGATTCTTTACTGAAATAAAAGAGGCTTGTTCTATATCCTATGACACTTTCTCTGGTCCTGCAATCTGTGACTAGAACATGGACTGAGCAACCATATAATACATTTAAATCTCCATATCGCCCCATTCCCAGACTGCTGAAAGATGAATTCATTTAAGATTATGTTGATGACTCTCTTGATTATGTAACCGAGTCATAATGTTTGATCTGCTCCGTTTATGCATGCAACAGTTGTCGGGAGCAAAACACCATAAATACCACATGGCGATGTGTGGAAATGATGTTGTGCTTGATAGTTCCAGTGTGTGCATCACTTATCATTTTATAATATGATTTTAGTTCTGCATGGTAAGTTAAAACGAAATAAAGTTTGTTTAAATATGACATATCAGAGCATTGCATAACAGTCATATTTTGTTACAGGCATTGTTTATACTTTGGCCTTAGACATAGCTTCATGCACTCTTAGGTGGGTGGGTAGGTGGGTGTATGTCTGCAGACTTGAGTGAGCAAATAACACTGAAGCACTCTTCTCATTCATTATGTGATTGAATAGATGGTTGCTGTCCAAGGTATTTAGCATGGTGCTTGGGCCTTTGTGCTCGTAGCTGTAGGAGTTGTGTAATGTCCCTGAAAGCCTGGGTGCAACCAGCACCACTGCCAAATGAGATTTATGAACCACTTTTGGAATCTTTTAATCTGTTCTTTGATCTTAGATTGCATTATATTGGATTTAGGTATTTCATATGTTAATCATATTGAATTAGATCAGTGTCTATAAAGGCTTTGCAGTTTCTGTAATACAAACACTGAGGTGCATTGGGGTATTCCATTGATACTAATGGAATATGAGATAAAAGCAGGTCAGCAGCAAGAAATCGGTCGCGTCCTGCTGATTTCTGTATATTGTTCCTAATTACCAAAAGGAAATGCTGGAAAGCGAGTCCAAAGCGCAGCTCTCTTGAGGTGTCTCTCAGTCTGAAAGAACTTTAATTCCCGTGCTGCTTTCCGGGAGCCTTGCACAGAGCTCGTTCACTGGCAGAATTTTCAGTGCTGCTCAGCTGTGATTCATACCTCCCCCACTGCTTTGGCTTCTCTCCCAGCTGGTTTGATAGTGGATCCTAATGCAAGAGCCCAGTCGAGCCTAGTGCTGGTTGTTGTGCAGGTGAGAAAATCCACAGAGCTGTCAAATATATTTTCTTGGCTGATGTAGTCTACTTTGATTGGTTCACACTTGTTATGATTCAGTTGCGTCTCATTAAACATCAACACCACACAAAAGTAAACTAAAGTAACTGATGTAAAATGAATGTTGAAGCAATGAGTTCAAGTAATGCTTGACCAGTCCATGCCTCGTCCACTGATTAGTTGTTTTAAAACAACTGATAGCTGTGAGACAATGTCACGTGGTTAAATACTATGACTATGGTATCGTGCTTTTCATCTTTTCCCCATTCGGGTTCCAGCAGCACCCCCCAGTGTCATTCCCGAGCGTGGGTGACGTGCACCGTTGTCGACTCTGCAGCTGTGCCTTTGAGTGATGGCCTGTAATTTGCTGGTGCAGGAGAAAAAGAGACGTTTCTTTCTCCTCGCAGAGGGGAGAAGAAGAAAGGAGGGGAGTGGAATGGAGGGGAATGGAAGGAGAGGAGTGGAACAAAGGCGCGATTGAGCTGATATGACTTCTATGACAGGGTCCGTAACAAATACTCTGATATTATTTTCACTGGGACCGGCATGTGCCACATGGATAGAAAGAGGTTTGGAGAAGTCCATTTGTACTCCAATGGCTGTTCCTTCATTTTATAGTGCTACACAGCATTTTATACATCTGTGCTCACTGACAATTCTGTTCAATAATTTTTTTTGAAAATGTTTCAGTCTCACATTTTGTGTGATCCAGAATTCAGTTAATGCTAAAATGAGAAAATTGGAGGGAAATATGTTGAAATAATACCCCAAGTTTTTTTGGATTTGTATGTGGACATACCTAAGTAATAATAATTGAATATACTTTAAACCTAATTAAGGAAATATTATTATAAGCATTTATAACGATTCACAACATATTTGTTCTCCAGTTATTTAGTATGACACACTAATATCTCCCATTAACTCATTGCTTTTATTTGTTGCAGATTTAATTCATTTTTTTCATTAATAGGCATTCTATGTGATTTATAGGCATTTAGTTTTCACAAGATGACACTGTCTGTGTCTCCACACTACATAATAGCATTTTAAAAATGGTCAAACACTCCATTCTGCCATAGTGAGTTAATTCTTAGTGACTTCGGCATTAATGTAGACTTATTTCTAGCCATTGTAACGTCCATACCGTCACTGCTTGAATTTTCTACTGTGCTCTATCTTGGAGTCTTGACCACGGGGACTTTATGTGCTCTCCGGTTTGACACCTCGGCTTTTCCTGACTGTTACAGTCTGGATGTGAGCTGTACTGATGTTGTGGCGCTTTTAAGGTTCAGAGTCAGCTCTTGCCCGTGGGTCTGTTCATCAGGTCGTGTCAAAAAAAAAAAAGACACTGTGTCAAAAAACGAGAGACACTGAAAAGAAAGACTCGCTGTCAGAAGGGACTGGATGTTCTGTTAGGATTTTTACTTTTTATTTGCTTTCCCTTTTCTCAAAGTCTTCAACCAAATCTCAGGATTATCAGAGAATGTCCTGTTCTATTGATTGCCAGTGCTTTCTTGTTGTTTTTTAAGTATTGTATCCCTATGTGTTACCATATATGATTTCATTTGCGTTAACGCTTCTTTTTCCTATCGTTTATGATTTGAAGGTTCTTGTCTTTGTGTCCTTTGTTGTGTTGTTTATTGTTTGTTGTTTTTTACGTGACCTCTTTGTTTTGCAGATGAGGGCAGAAGTGCAGTTGACGAAGCGGGCGGTGCTCAGATAGTAGCAGAGCACATTAAGGCTATGGCCGATAACACTGACCCGGCCACCGGGAAGCTCTTGACTGTCTTTTGTGGCATGCTGATGAACTATAGCAATGATAATGGTAATGACCAAACCTGAAAAACGAATTGGATGTTTCCCTATAGGTGTATTCTGAGATGCTCAACAAACTGCCAGTGTTCTAGTGTGTAGTTGGCTGTAATGGTAATTCAGTGTTCATGTTTAAACTATAGTTTATTCATTTATTATAGACTTTGGCTTTGTTTGTATTAATGCTTTATATGGTGTCACAAGCAGGCAAAATGACAGGTTGTTGAGTGTCAATGCAAAAATCTCTAGGGGACCATCCAAATCAAGATATATGGACATAAACTTGTGTTAAAAGATTCTGGGTCTCTAAAACTTTTCACAATGTGCTCTTTAGTAGGTGGTGGGAAGTACTATAGTGTTTGTACAGAATAAACAGCACATTTTTATAAAATAATATAGTTTCTATTATAATAGCAATGCATTTTAGATTAAACGTTGTATGGAAAACAAGTCAATGCAAAAACTGTCCAAAAACAGAATTTAATCACTAACCTTTCTTTTTATTTGTAAAGATTTCTCCTGTCCTGATTTCATGAAATACCTTTAAAGATGCATTCTGTAAGATTAGAAAGATGTATGCGGTAATTCAAAGCATGTCTCTCTCCGCTGAAATGTAATATCAACATCCTAGTTTAATCTACACTGATTAGACCTGATTTTAGCGTGTTATTGCCTGAGCAGAGTTTCTTTTAAGAAAGATTACATTTGACTAATATTGTCACTATTAGTTTTATTGGTTAATTTAGTAAGCAGTTTTTGTTTAACACTCTAGGATTCAAGGCAAATTGACCACATTAACAATGTGTTTTATCATAAACTTGGTGAACTTTACAGTAAACATAAATTCCAGCTTTGTGGCTGTAATAAGCATGGTAATAATATAGTTGATTATATATAATGAAAATCAAAATTCTGTATGTTTTCTATAAGAATAATTGAACTAACTAATCCAGTATACTAATAAATATTAGCGAAATGCTTTAGCTGATTCATACAGTCTATGAAAGTTGTCTCACTCATGGTGGAACATGACCTTGGCAATGTTCACTAAACTAGCAAAAAAAATTGTGAAAACAAAGCTAAAGCAAGATTTTCGAAAATGTGCGTTTGGAGCTTCCATGTTATTCCTGCTGTCTAGAGCAGAATCCCTGTCATTAGATCTGAACACTTTTTTGAAAGTGACTTGAGTAGGGGTTGTTCCGACTGCTAAGCATGCCTTTATAATGAACAATAAACACCATGGTTATCTTTTGAATTGCAAAAGATAGCTTAATTGGTTCACTGAAAACATTTCATTTGAGACGATTAACTGAGACAGCCCGGTGACAGTCCTGAATCTTGCAGAATGCAATTTTAAATGAAGCTGACTTTGTCTTGTGTGATGTGTGTGTGGTGAGGGGAGAGTGCAGAGGATGTGAGTTGTTGAGGAGGTGCTGTGGAGAGGGAGTTGTGTCCACAGATGTCACCCTTGCGCTCTACTCCTGCCTGCACTGCTTTGGTGTTGTTTAGTGTCTATGACTCAGCTGAGACTTTTATCTTTCCCGTTGCCATTAGTAGTGGCCTTGATTCTGTACTCCATCCCTGTGATTTAAGATGAGTCAGATGCTAATGTGGCTTTAATCCTGCTGCTCAGGGAACTTGATTTAAGAGATGGTGGATTTAATCCGTAGCTGCTGTTATTAACCTCTCTTCAGAAATGGAGTCCTGAATTGCTCTAGCAAGGCTGTGTCTTCATTAGGTAGTAAAAAGTACTTTTGGGTATTAACTAAGTTAACTAATCTAGATGTCTGCAAATATAGCTCAGATTCAAATTGTTACAGTGGTTTATAACAAACAAAAAATTGTTATTACTTGTATAGGCACACATATATATATATATATATGTATATATGTATGATTAGATAAATAATCCAGGAGTAAATCTAACTGGCCATTTTTTGCATTTGAATCAATAATAGATGTGGTTTATTCTATCCTGGGCTATAACCATGTGCCTTAATCTAAACCAAATGCCTGTAGTATGTTTATATCTCTGTTTCTGAGATGAATAATTAATGATAAGGCCACTACTTACTGTAGCAGGCTTATTGAGCATTAAATGTTAATTAATTTTCAGTATATGATCTCTGCTGATTGACAGGTTGCCCAGGGTAGCTAAATGTGTGTCAGACTTCGTCTTTGTTCTTACCATTGGAAAATGCATAGTGAAATATGATTTTAATATTAAAGTCCTCACACACCACATTTTTAGTCCTATTTAAGTTTTTTCTATTTGTACCTCTGACTGGCTGACTGTCTGGTTGTTTGTGCCTCTTTCGTGTCTCTGTACTAATGTAATTCTTGAGTACTAATCTATTTGCTAATTAGATAAAATCTTATTTAAAACCAAACACATGCATTGGATCTAGTGTATTAGCTCAATTTCTGATTTCTGTATTGACATTTTTCCGACCCAGACATAATTAGCCATTTTTGTACCTACTGTGCTGGAGTGGTAAAATTGGCATTAACACTTTACAGTGCCTAATGCCAGGGTAAGACTCTGGGATAAAATAATGAAAATCTTCATAAGTGGGATTATTACTGCCATTTTCTGATAGTATTAGAATGTTATTGCAAAATTGCTTAATAGGTGACCATCATATGAGAAATTTTATTCTCTTCACCTTCGTACAGTCAGGTTCAAACAACAACAGTGTAAATGTTGTTTTTTATTGTAGGCTCCACAAAAACGTACTCAAATGAGGCCTGAATAATAAAGAATATTTTTATTTCTGCATTAATTTCTGACATTCGAGGCCCTATTTAAGCTTTTTTTAAAGACAGGCCTAATCAAGATCTTGTACAAGGGCAGATCTTATTAGTGCATGTTAAAATGAACGGCACCCCATTTTCACATGGCCATTGAAGCCAAAAGAGCAGAGATGCCTGATGAATCATCGATGTGGGGGTGCTTTAAACTATTAAACCACAAGAAAAATTCTCAGTGCAAATCTATGATAAGAGTTTGGTAAGAAATCATTGTAATAAATCATTTCAAATACGTACATTGCTGGAAAACATATTTGATTCCACGCTGAGTTTGTACATTGCCCTCTGACAAAGAAACGACCAGTCTGTAATTGTAATAGTAGGTTTATTGTGGCTGTGAGAGAGACACAACAAAACAAAAACCCTCACAAAAACACAGTACACAAAAGTGAGAGATGTGCATTCTAATTTATGAAATAAGTATATGAAATGGATGACTTGGTTGAAAAACTCTTCTTGGCAATCACAGAGGTCAGATGTTTCTCAGGAGGGATTTTGTCCTTCTCTTTGCAGATGCTCTCCAAGTCAGTAAGGTTTTGAGGCTGATGTTTGACAACTCAAACCTTTCAACGGTTATCCAGCTTTGTGTAGGTCTACAGTTTTGTCCCTGACATTCTGGGACACCCATTTGGTCTTGGCCATGGTGGCTAGTTTGGAACCTGATTAAGTAATTGCTTCTGTGAACAGGTGTCTTTAATACAGATACTGTAACACTCCCTTACAGACCACTAACCTTACATCAATTGATTCCTTTTGTGCACTGTTTTTTTGAGGGGGTTTTCATTTCTCACATCAATAATAAACCTACCATTACAATTATAGACTGGTCATTTCTTTGTCAGAGGGCAAATGTACAAACTCCGCATGGAATGAAATACTTCTTTCCCTCAGTCTAATTCTATATATCTCAGGATTACTGGATGCATCTCATGACCATAAGTATACTTCTAATTTACTTCTACTTTTCACTCATAATGACAGACATGGAAATATTCAACATGTTTCACTTTATACTGTGAACTCTGAATTAGCATTAATTACTGGTAATATGCAGGAGACTGTTTTTCATAGAGTGCTAGTTGGGACTATGACAGTGCGGTTAAAAATATACCAGTTTTCCTTTGTTTGTAAATGATTTCTCTGAGGCGTTTTAAACAAATTGATCTCTCATGGTTTGAGAAGTTTGGTAGCTGTTTGCTGGGACAAAGTGGGACAGTTTTATGTAGCGGTTGAAGCACTTTCAATTATTTTTTTGTAAATGAGTTTGTGCAAATGCCAGTGGCTAGATGTTTGTACACTGTCACTGTGGCTAATGTAGCTCTCATTAATATTGATGGGGGCTACAGGGTTGCAGAAGCTTGCCAGCAGGGGCTGGGCTGAAAGAAAGAAAAACAGAAGGGAAGCTGCTGCTTGGCTTTGAAATTTCTGGACAGTTGACATTTGAATAAGAGTTTAATGAGAAGTGTGGCAGTTGTTGCTCCTCGACACTAGGTTATTACAGGATATTGTTTGTAAGCTGAGATAACTAAAGAGGCCTAAATGATTTACTGTGTGCTGTGAGCATCCGTATCGATCTCTAACAAACCTGAACATTTTTTGTGGGTATTTGTTAAATAATTTGAATTCCTAAACACATTCAAACAAATTATTATTACAGCCTATAATCATTTCACGGACATGTTGCAGTATATTATACATAATCATTCCTAATACAGTATGTTATATGAATGTATTTATATTTTTTAAATGCCCCCCGTAGTTGTATGGTTAACATTAAAGCACACTTGTTAGATATTTTAAAAATTAATCATCTTTAAACTGGTTTTCTCCTCTATGTCAGATTGTCTGCCATAATAATAAAAACTTTTTAAACAGAGCAGGCAGACAAAGTATTATGTGAAATTTTATATGAACAACTGTCTGTTGGCTTTTTGTATAGGAGTAGACAGAAAAATTATGGAATATTTCTTTAAATAGTTAAACTCGCAGAAGGAGTCCTTATTGATTCGGTCTGGGTTGGTTTATATGTAGACGATCTAGCTCAGGACACATTGTGGCCTACTTAACCCTACACTGCTTTTGTTTCCATGGTGTATTCACTGTAATATGGCCTCAACTGCGGTTTCCAGACGCTCGCTACTTCTTCTTTCTCACTCTTGCTTCCATTAGTTCTCCCAAATGCTTTTATGTCTCTGTCCCATTCCTGTCTTTTTATCGCTCCCTCTTGGCTCGCCTCCTTTTTTGTCTGCTTCTCCTCTCTTGTTTTTTTTTCTCCTCCCTTCTCCTCAGTGTCTGGGTCCTTGAGAACAGTTTCTTCCATCCTTCCTGTTCTCTAAAAGATTCTTTCAGTCCTTTTTCACCCTTTTGCTGCATTAATTGGGGAAAGAAACTACTTCAAGCTGATAATGTGATAGAATGGAATGTGACAGGACTTACCCATATTGCAGCAGTCAGGGAGGCAATTACGGACAGTGCAGAATCAGGTCAAAGTGTGTGTTGCATACACACATACATTAAACATTTATTGAAGTTTATTTGATCAGTTATTTTTGTTATATTAGCACATTCATGTTGTACCATCCTGATGTGAGAAGGCGCAAAAATTCATTTCTGTGCAAGGTAACGCTTCCTGTCCCTGTGAGATCTTCATCTATCAGCCAAACTGTCAGTTCGAGGATGATTTCACACTGGCACGTGTCTAAGCAAGCTGAAGCTGTTATGGGAGTGTTTAGATCTACAGGATACTCAGTCGAGGTGTCAATTTATACAGTTTATTTTGCATTTGCATTTGTGATCTAGGCTCTTTTGTATTTCAAGATTAGGTGGCTGCTTAGCAAGTAACAGCGAACCAAGTGAGCGACAAATCAAATGCTAAACATAGCATCCTTTTAATTCATGTGTCTAGCAACAGCCACTGTTTTCCAGAGATAATTGCAAAAAACACGCCTGTTTCAAAACTCATAGCTCCATTTTGCTGCGCCGAAGCATTCAAACACTCACAGTGCATCTTGTTTCTTTGCGTCCCCAGACACATTGCAGGCCCAGCTTATTAGCATGGGGGTGATCCCCACTCTTGTGAAGCTTCTGGGTGTCCATGCGCAGAACACAGCACTAACAGAAATGTGCCTCATTGCCTTCGGAAACCTGGCAGAACTGGGTGAGTAACTAACACACTTGCCTGATGTTTGCCTGGGTATCAGGGATGCGGAAAGCCAGGTTGCTATGGCTGCCCAGCATCCTAAACCTTCAGGGTTGTTTAACTGTAACTGGTTTTTGTATCGTATTAACCCATCACATTTGTCTTTGCTGTTTGTGGCTGCTGCAGCCAAGTACTGCTGAGCCAGAATTAAAGAAAGGTAGTCTGGCTTCTATCAGCATCAGTCCCACAAGGCCAACAACAATTCTTAGCCCTACAACAATTACACCACTGCGACATACACCACAAAGCAGAGGAAAAAATATTTGACTGTGTGTGTGTACGCCAGGCTTGTGCCATGTCATGTATGTGCTGCCTTAAATTTCAGAACATTCTTTCTCACCAGTGAACCGTCAGCATGAACCGAGCACACAGTTTGTTTGTAGGAACACTGTCTATGTTTGCTTGATCAGTGTAGTTCTAGTTAACTTCTGCTAACGTCTGTTTTTACCTTTAAAAAAAACATAAAACATAAAAAGCTAGCTGGGCTTTTTGCCAGTTCAGATTAGAATTTTGTTCAGATTGGAATGTCAGTGGTTTACACATCTTTGTGTTTTTGGTGCTAACTGCGACATAATTATGTATATTTTTTTTACTGTGGGCATTTTTGGGATTCTCTGCAGAATCCAGTAAGGAGCAGTTTGCATCAACAAATATCGCTGAGGAGCTGGTGAGGCTGTTCCGGAAGCAGGTGGAACATGAAAAGAAGGAGATGATCTTTGAGGTGCTGGCTCCGCTGGCTGAGAATGGTAAGAAAGAAATACATCTCTGATCTCGCTCTCTTAGGTCTCCCTCAGTAACTACTAAACTGAACCCGGAGCTTATAAATTACTTTATGGCTGACTAAAATAACAAGACCACTCATGACATACGCTTTTCTATGACTGTGGCAATGTGCGGGTAGTTCTCACGTGCACACACGCCAACATAACTGCTAATTTGAATCCCACACACACAGTTTGGCTGTTGTTACATTGTTGAGTGAAGCACTGCAGATGGACTGTATTAAGGATGGAAAAAAGAGCTCAAGATTTTTATTTTCACAGTGAAGTTGTGTTTATTCAGCTTAACAGTAAAAAAGTATATATGGACTACATGTATGTACTGTTTCTTGATTTAGGGTAATTCAGTATGATGATATACTGTTTGGACTTCATGGTCCTTTACAGTTGTTTTTACGAACATTTTTACTGCATGTAAGCCTGAGCCTCGACTAAAACGTATTTCCAGTGATGATTCACCAGGCTCAGTCTGGGAAAATGGCCTCTAGTTTAGAGTGACTTATTAAACCTAAAATTAATTTTAGACTAGTTGTGAAGCAGCTTTTTATTTTTACATTAGTCTCATTTATATTGTGCACTGTGGAAAGAACCTATGAACTCTTAATTAATAATACGAAATTGCCATAGTTCCATAAAATACTTTATAGTGATGTAAAAGAATTCCCTCTCATTTTTTCATTGTTGTTGACACGCCCACCATCATTTATGAATTATTCTTCACACATTTCAAAAAATAGCCCCACAAATACTTAGTGGGATTTAAATCTATTCATTCTGACCATGTCATTGCTTGGATTTCTTCTACCTAAGACCACTTAAATTACTAGAGGAGCAGTGTGACATCTCACATTGCCTTAGAAATTCAACAAATTTTCTCTTATGTGACCAGAAGGAAAGTTGTTGCTGAACATCAGTTTATAACACGGGTGTAGGTGAGCAGTTCTTTTTAACGGCAAGTGTAGTTTAGATTCCATGAACAGTCCCACTGTGACACTGTCCTGGCCGGTGGTGTTTTATCCCAACTTGACGCTCAAGGTATCATACAGAGTGACATACCACACAGAAGCCACAGAAGCCACCTGTTGAGAAATTTGATACTACAAATGAGTCTGTAAGCAAGCACACAGGCATTTTTTTTCTATGTCTAGAATATTCTGTTAGACTCTGTTTGCTAGTTAGAACAAGTATAGCCACTTCAATTATAGGCCTTTAACTCTTTGAGCCTTCTCCAGGCATACCAGTTTTAGAGAGCGGTCTACAATTAGGCAGATGCTGGAGTGGTTTGAGCTCAGTCTGCATTTGGATAATAAGTGCTGTCACTTGCCCCCCGTGCCATTGCGCCCACAGTAGGAGTGTGGGGAGCGGGAGCAGCTGCAGGCTGCACTGCTGCTGTGACATTGAATCTGCTGTCAGCTGCCTCCTTCTGCCTTTTGTCTGAGAGACAGGACATTTTAAAGGGGAAAATGTGGCAGCAAGTACTGTATATTTAAGGGTGTTTATTTTTGTACATTTTTAGTATCAGCTTCTGTAACTTTTTGTTACTTGTAACCCCTGCTATTAGGGATGTCCAGATCCGATGACGTGATCGAAATCGGGCCCAATCACATGGTTTCAAACTCGATCGGAATTGGGCGTTACCTCCCGATCAGGACGTGTGTGTGTGTGTGTGTGTGTGTGTGTGTGTGTGTGTGTGTGTGTGTGTGTGTGTGTGTGTGTGTGTGTG